>OY728146.1:1093847653-1094116300 GCA_963277665.1 Viscum album
ATGAAAGTGGCTATTGATATTGCATGTGATTATTCAACTATTATGTGACTAAGTAAATGGAATTATTTGATTATATATTTTCCATATTATGCTAAAGTTCAAGTTTAAAAGGGCTTTTGTTTTAGTCTTATACATTTCCTTAAATGTTTATGATTATTTATGAAAGTTTCCACTATATTGTTATCCTTACTGAGCATCTGAGCTCAACCATTTTCTATGTTTTATTTTTCACAATATTTGAAGAAGTATATTATGACTGAACTACAGGGATAGTCTATGGGATCTTAGTTTTGTCTATGGAAATAATGTTGTTGTAGTTTTTCATTTTATTATGTAATGTAAACCATATGAATGTATCTAGTACTTCCAAGACTACTAAAATAATCGGTCTTTCGAGACTTGATCTTTTCTAATCATTCCAATGATACGTAATAATGCACCAAATCTAGGTTTATGGGGTCAGGGTGATACAATAAGACTTCGTCCAATCTTGTGCCACTTTTATCCTCTCACAAACGAGCTGAACCTTCTATGTCGTCATTTGTACTACCTCGAAACTAAGAAAAACTGTCACCCTAACCCCCATCATACAAAAAAGTGAAGAACATGGTCTTCTATAAAAATCTTCAAATGGATCCATGTCAATAGAAGAGTGGTGGATATTATTATAAGAAAACCCCACCAAGGGAAAGTGTTGTACCCCAGATCTTCAAATTTCTAAGATGCATGCCCAAAACATATCCTCCAACATCTAGATATTCCACTTTGTCTACACATCTAGATGAGGGTGGAATGTAGTGCTATGGTGTAATTGGGTTCCAAAGTCATTATTTAATCCCCTCAATACTTGTGAGGTAAACTGCGTGTCCTAGTCTGAGACAATGGATATCAGAACTCCATGAAACTATACCACCTCATCCATATACCTCTTGGATAAGGCATCCATTGTACCCAACTCCTTGATCGCTACGAAGTGATCTGATTTCTTCATCCAATCCACTACTACTCATATAGTATCACAACCTCTCTGAGATATGGATAACCTTGTGAATAAATCCATTGATATTGAATCCTACTTCCACTTAGGTACATCTAAGGGTAGCAACAAACCACCAAGAACATGGTTCTCATCCTTCACCTGCGAGCACACAATGAACTTCGCCACAAACTCGGCACTACATGTTTCATACCGGGCCACCGAAAGTGCATCCTCAAGATGTGTTACATCTTATAAATCCTTGTGTATAATGCTATGTGTGATCTATGAAACTCGTGAAGGACTTCCTTGTGCATCATTACCAAAAAAACAACTTCCCCTGAAACAACATTCAGTTCTGACCATCCTCTAACCATCCTTCTAGAGCATCACCATGGCCAAAACGATCATGAAACCCCTCTTCCTATGAGTCTCCCCACTGAGATTCATCCACTAGTTTCAATAGATAATATTGTACTATCATCTATAATAAAAAACCTCTACCACCATCCATTCCTACATCTAAGTGCATGGCTACCAACTCCTCAATCACTTTCCATGAATTTGAAAATTCCCCAACAACCACCTTTTGTGACTTTCTTCTCAAATCATTGGCCACAACATTCCCCTTTCCTAAGTTTTAGAATATCTCAAAATAATAGTCCTAAAGAAACTCCATCCACCTCCACCTTCACAAGTTTAGATATCTCTAGGAAAAGATATACTTAAAATTCTTATGATCGGTAAAGACCAAAAAGCTCTCCATAATGAGGTAATGTTGTCAAAACATCACTGAAATCATGAACGTTTCTAGTTCTAGTTCATGGGTGGTATATTTGTGTTCATGGGAATGTAAATTCCTAGACCCATAATAGATCACTTCCCATTGCTACATCAAGACGCATACCAATTCCAAAAGGGAAGCATCAAAAAACGCCTCGAACATCACCCTTTCCTCATGAAATCAGAGCACTAGAGCACTGACCAACTTTCCATTTAGATAGTCAAATACTTCCTAGAACTGGTCGCTCCACACAAAATCATGTTATTTTCTGGTCAGAGCTATTAGAAGAGAATCAACTCAAGAAAAATTGGGTAAAAACCTCTAGTAATATCCCACAAGACCAATAAAATTATCAAGCTCCACCACATTCTTGGGTGTTTCATAAGAAACCACTACTTAAACCTTTTATGGGTCCACTACTACACCCTATTGAGACCACACATGCCCAAGGAAATTCACCTCCCATGTCCAAAACTAGAACTAATACAACTTTACATAGAGTTGGTGGCGTCAAAGAACCTGTAAGATGGTTTTAAGATGATCATCTTGCTCTTTCTCTGATTTCAAGTATATCAAGTTTTCATTGATGAATACAATGACGAACTGATCCAAAAACTCAAGGAAAATGGATTTCATGAGCCCCATGAACACAGGTGGTGAATTTATAACACCAAACCAAATGACTGAAAACTCAATGTACCCATACCTTCATATGAAATTAGTCTTCAGTATATCACCCTACTTCTCCATCAACTGGTGATATCCATACCATAGATCAATCTTTGAAAACCAACTCTCCCCACTCAGCTGGTTGAAAAGATCTTATTTCCTCAGAAGAGGGTAACAGTTCATGACCATCACCTAATTTAACCTCTAGTAGTCTATACACAACCTCATACCACCATCCACCTTCTTTACAAACAACACTATAGAACACTATGGAGACATGTTGGGTTAGATAAAACTCTTCTCCATAATACCGTCTATCTTGATTCTCAACTCCCAAAACTCAAAAGGTTTTATCCAATAAGGAGACATCAAAATCAAAGAAGTATTGGGTTATTGGTCTATACCAAACTCAACATTGTGTCAAGGGGGTATAATCACAAAAAACATAGGGAAAACATCCAAGAAATAACCAATGATTTTGGGAGCCTCCAACATCCCTACATCTGTTGATTCTACTGACAGCTCAGCCAACAAGGAATGATGTGGCTCTATAGTCTGACTGCCTACCTGATAGCTCCACTCACCAATGAAAACAACACGTCATCTATCCATATCTGAAAACATTCACTAGTGCAGAAAAAAAAAATTACGTCGGTTATTTTTCATTATTTACGTCGGTTTTTAGGCGACGTTAATACGGACGACGTTATAAATAAAGTTTTTTACGTCGGTTATTTAAAACCCGACGTAACATCCCTAACATCACGGTGTTTATCACGTCGGTTCATTAATAACCGACGTGATAAATATGCGCGGGGGGGGGGGGGGGGTTTATCACGTCGGTTATTTTCTAAAACGACGTGATAAAACGCCTGGGATATCGTTTATCACGTCGGTTATGACATAACCGACGTGATAAAGAGGCCTGGGAAACGTTTTAGCACGTCGGTTATCCAATAACCGACGTGGTAAATCGATTCCCAGGCCTTTTATCACGTCGGTTATCTTAAGAACCGACGTGATAAAAGGCCTGGGAATGGTTTATCACGTCGGTTCTCGAAAAAACCGATGTGATAAACCCCTACCGATTTATTTACCACGTCGGTTATAAAATAACCGACGTGAAAGCGATATTTTTTTTTTAAATAATTGCACTGCTCTCACCAAAAAGAAACCAGAAACCAAACAAAAATAACCATGCCAGCCCTCCCCCAAGCCCCAACTGAACCCCACCCTCATCTATACCCACCTAACAACCTGGCCAGCCCTCCCCCACCACATTGGAGCCCCACCACAACCCTTGGACACCCCCCCACCCCTTGGACAGCCCCCCCACCCTCATTTACACCCCCACGACCCCTAGTACAGCCTCAAACACCCATTGGACACCCCTCCCATATCCCTTGGACACCCCCCACCCCTTGGACACCCCCCCACCCCTTGGACAGCCCCCCCCCCCACCCTCATTTACACCCCCAAGACCCCTAGTACAGCCTCAAACACCCATTGGACACCCCCCCCACACCTTGACATCCCTCCCAGACCCCTTGGACACCCCCCCCCCCCCGACCCCTGGACACCCCCCCGAGCCCTTGGACAGCCCCAAACACCCCTTGGACACCCCTCCCATATCCCTTGGACACCCCCCACCCCTTGGACAGCCCCCCCACCCTCATTTACACCCAACCGGCCCCTTGGACAGAACTCCCAGACACCTTGGACACCACTCCCATATCCCTTGGACACCCCCACCCCTTGGACACCCCCCCACCCCTTGGACAGCCCCCCCACCCTCATTTGCACCCCCAAGACCCCTAGTACAGCCTCAAAACCCCATTGGACACCCCCCCACACCTTCACAGCCCTCCCAGACCCCTTGGACACCCCCCCCCCCCCGACCCCTGGACACCCCCCCTGAGCCCTTGGACAGCCCCAAACACCCCTTGGACACCCCTCCCATATCCCTTGGACACCCCCCCACCCCTTGGACATCCCCCCCACCCTCATTTACACCCAACCAGCCCCTTGGATAGAACTCCCAGACACCTTGGACACCACTCCCATATCCCTTGGACACCCCCCCCCACCCCTTGGACACCCCCCACCCCTTCGACAGCCCCCCCACCCTCATTTACACCCCCCGAACACTAGGACAGCCCCAAACACCCCTTGGACACCCCTCCCATATCCCTTGGACACCCCCCCCCCACCCCTTGGACACCCCCCCACCCCTTGGACAGCCCCCCCACCCCCTGAACACCCCCCCGACCCCTTGGAAACCCCCCCTACCCCTTGGAAACCCCCCCCCCATCCCCTTGGACAGCCCCAAACACCCCTTGGACACCCCTCTTATATCCCTTGGACACCCCCCCACCACTTGGACACCCCCCCACCCCTTGGACAGCCCCCCCCCCCCCCACCCTCATTTACACCCAACCGACTCCTTGGACAGCCCCAAACACACCTTGGACACCCCCCACCCCTTGGACACCCCCCCCCCCACCCTCATTTACACCCCCCCCCCCCCCCGACCCCTAGGACAGCCCCAAACACACCTTGGACACCCCTCCCATATCCCTTGGACACCCCCCAAACACCCACCCACCCCCTTGGAACCTCTCCCCCCATACCAAAATCCAGACCAGAAAAACCATCAACAGTAGACCAAAATAAGAAGTAGAGAAAAATTAAACATTCACTTATATAACATTCAAAACTTACACTGTCAACTTCAAAAAAAACTAAATCCAACCTAAACGACTACGAAATACACAATTACATTGACAATATTCAAAATTACATTTTACATTACAAACAACTAAAAGTCAATCAAACCTGTAAAATAATGTGACCACTCCACTTGTAAGTGCTTGATATCTTCAGCAGTAAAGGGTTGAGGGTCATCAAAAAGATACAAAGGAAAAGGATAGTAGTCAATGTGTATAATGAATAAATCAAATTGAAATATTATGAGAAAGAGGAAATCTTACCAGGTCAAAACTCAGAACTGTCCCAGTTGTTATTATTTCATACATAAATCTTAACATGTAATATCCGCATTCGATGATGCCTTGTTGCTCATGACATTTCTTTTTCAATGAGTGTAAATTCAATATATTATTTTTATGTAATAAATCAAAATGTACAAATTATAAATGGATATTTACCTTCGCATGTACATATTTGATCTTGAAATTCCTTTTCTTTGCGCTTTTTCGAAAGTGGACCCATGCCCTGTTAGAAAATAATACAAATGGGGTAAATTTAAAATTCATTATAATATATAAAACTATTGTGAAATTGAAACTTGCGTTTCCAATATATTCTTAAAACTTTCTCACACATCATCATGGAGAGAGAATATCCAATAAAGTGTTTTCTCCCTAGGGAAAAAAACCCCTAACATCCAATGATCCCTGATAAAAGGAAATTTAACGTTAGTGGTTTTTTATGTTAAAAGATAATTAACTCTTTGAGAGGGATGTTTTTCATACCTCTCACAAAAAGGCATCATCCAACACTGTGTGATTACATTCTTTTCAAATCTATCAGCAACATAAAGTATTCTTTGTTCCTCATCCAATGCACATGCTTCAGGGGAAATCAATTGTGGGTCCACGAATCCATATACATCTGTCAGCTCATTCCTCTCACAAATTTTATATAGATACCTAATACAAAGAAGACATAAGTATACATTTTTAATAAATATAACGCAAGGAAAAGGTGTTAAGACTTACATGATAAAAATTTCCACCACGTTGATGCCCAACTTATCTCCAGTGACAAACTCCATGATATCAGTTTTCATAATCCCCACACTTAGTTCACATCCACAGACATGAGCTTCCATTGTAAAGTCATAATGATCCTCCAACAAATTTGAATATCTTGAAAATTTGTCAAGACTGCTAGTATCTGCATCTGATGTCATAGCTATCTGTCTTTGTTGTTGTCTATACAGTATTTCTTTACCTTTGAAGTATTCCTGTAAAAATAAATTGAAAAATATATTAGTTTCCAAATGATAAAACATTAATAAAAATATAAAATAAAAGATATAACATCCATACCTCTATGGTAATGAGTCGAAGAAGTCTGGATGGCCAAAGTAAAAAATGGCCGATACTATGTCCAACTGTCATCACCTCATCTGTAGGTAATGGTATCCGAGATGATCTATCTATAATATCCTGTACAGTGACCCTCTGATTCTCTACCTCTAACTGTTGATGATGAACTGTATCTCCTATACAATATACCATCCCATATGCAACTATATTATGTTGAGGATCATCAACATACAACTCACAATAAGTAGGTAGCTGCGGCGAAGGAGGAGGATCAAAAATGGGGTCCGCAGGATGAGGTGGGGGAGTGGGAGCTACTGGGAGAGGTGGAGTGGGAGCTACACCCTGAAATTGTCTTTGCAAGTCTGCAAACATAAACTGCACCGATGCTCTAATCTTGTCCTCCATTGTCGCATTAATATTATGGACTTCAGCCTCCAAGGATTCTATTTTTTTTTATAAACTCCCTCAACGTTAGAAGTTGAGGAACGTGGAAACACTTTTCTTACCGATACACCTACCGGATATCCTCTTACACGGCCAGGATGTTCGGGCTTTCCCAATGCCACAGATAAAATATCTTCCCTCCCAGATGGTGTAAATGTCCCCTATGAACTCTGCTCCTCAAGAGAGTCCTGTAATAATTAATTGAACATTTCTATAATGATTGGAAATATATGACGAAAATAGTAAACTTAAATAAATAAAATAGATATCTTACAATCCTCTCAACTACGAGTCTCGATTCTTCCGAAAGATATTTTCCTTTTTTGCCCTTCCGAGCTCTTTTCCATTTCTCATGTCTAGATGGAGGGGATAGAGGGGCCACCTCTCCAGATCTTGAAGACTCAGCTCTTAGTTGTTGAAATTTTTCTGCCATCATTTGTTCTTCCAATAATTTATATCCTCCCCGAGATAAACTATGAGGGTATACATTTTTAGATTGGATCTCTTGATGATCTTTCCTTGTTTGCTGTAAATTAAGAATAAGTAATCATTAACAAAACAATAATAAGATCATTTATATAAGAAAGCTTATAAAAGTTTACATTGCCCTTACCAAAAATGATTCTTTTCTTCTACTTTCAAAAAATTGTCTACATGTGTCTTCATCTATAAAAGGATATATACGACATGGATTCTCACGACTCCTATGACCATAAATGAAATCAGATGAGAGGGTTGATTTGAAATCCCTCCATCTCCTAGCAGCCAACGATAAGCATTTCTTCCTGACTCCTCCAGTGTCAGGAATATCAAATGTCATCTGATAAAAAAGAGGTTAAAAATATTATATATACTAGAAAAATTTAAAGAACAGTCAAACAATAGCAAAAGATCTTACCAAAATGGTCTCCCACAGCTGAGAAATTATCGCCTTATCCACACTTCTCCAATCATCATAGAGAATTCTTACTTTGCTCTTAGCCTGAGTTGCTACAAAACCCTTAAAATCTTTAGCATTTGGACCTCTAGGAAGATCATCATCATCAAACTCCACGACTATCCTCTCCTCCTTCGTACGGGCAAGTGATAATTTTGGTAAACGTGTGCACCCACGCTTACCAACCTTTGAACTCTTTTTCGTAATAGGAGCATGTGAATGTTCCTCCCCAGATGTATGACCAATATGCTCATCTCCAGAATCATGTGGCTAATCAACTGATTGATCTGTCATTTTCCTTCAAATCAAAAAAACAAACATTAGTTCACAAATATACAAATTCAAATATTGTAGTACTACTTAATCAGAAAATAGAAAAGTGTACTAAATTAAATAATAGTAAACATTGGTAATATGGTAATCATGTTAAACAATGATAAACATGGTAAACACAGGCAAAAGGTTGCCAAGGAGTTGGCCCAAGAAAGCTGAAAAATGGACTCACTGAGCCACCGGTCAGCCGGTGTGAGCTCACCGGCCAGCCGGAGGACCCAGGCAGTAGACTTGCCCATTGCCTGGTGCCACCGGCCGGCCGCTGGCTCACCACCGGCCGGCCGGTGGACCAGAGCCGTGCTCTGTCTGGACCACCGGCCGGCCGCTGGATCACCACCAGCCGGCCGGTGGACCAGACAGAGAGCCTTCCTCTCTGTCTGGACCACTGGCCGGCCTCTGGATCACCACCGGCCGGCCGGTGGACCAGACAGAGAGCCTTCCTCTCTGTCTGGACCACCGGCCGGTGGACCAGACAGAGCCTTCCTCTCTGTCTGGACCACCGGCCGGCCGCTGGCTCATCACCGACCGGCCGGTGGACCAGACAGAGCTTTGCTCTGGACCACCGGCCAACCGGTGATCCACCACCGGCCAGCCGGTGCGCCCAGGACTTCTCCTCTTTACGGTTTTTTTTGTTTTATCGTTTTGGTTTGATACATGTTTTAATAAGTAAAAAATTTACAATATCTAACATTATATGAAAAAACTAAATGTAAACAAGAAATAAACATGTGTTACCTGTAATTTTAGGAATGTACAGTTGGATTGTTTTCCCAAATTCCTTCGTCGTGATCGTTCCTTATGGCACAAACCATGTCTTCAACATACTCATCATTATGTTCTGTTAATCTTTCCATGGAAGTAGGGATCTCACATAAATCAGCATCTTCATCAAATTCATCCTCACCAACATATTGTTTTTTCCCTTGTAAAACAACAGCCCACTGCATATCTGATTGATCTACTACATAGAAAATTTGTTTGGCATGTGTTGCCATTATAAAAGAATCAGCTGTGTCTTCCAATCTATTCAGATTAACAAGTGTCATTCCAAATTCATCGTGTCTGACACTATTGTTACCGATAAACCATTTACAGTTAAAAACAGGAACTTTAATTTTAAAGTAATCATCCTCCCATATGTCTTCAATCACTCCATAATATGCACTTGATGCCAAAATTGGGTTTCTGTCCTTAGCACTCGAAAAATGCATTGCTTCTGCAAACACCAATACACCACTATTCTAAACTGCACTTCTGTTGTCCTGAGCTTTCGTATGAAATGTATAGCCATTAATGTCATAAGCGGACCATGTTATCACATTTAAAGATGGACCACCCACTATCCATTTTAATGTCTCTGATACATCTGATCTACCAAGCAAGGTCTTTTTAAACCATGGCAAAAAAGTTTTGTTGTGCTCATTCAAAATCCACATTTATTTCTTCTTTGGATGACATTGTTTCAACTCATTAATATGCAATGTGATATACGGTTGAACATCAGCTATGTTATTCAAGATGTATGATTCTAACTTCTTCATATGTTCAGCTGACAGTGATTTGACTTTCAAGCCACGAATCCCCTTTCCCTCATTATTAACCCGTTCATGGCAAGATGGAGGAAAACCTATGTGTTGCGCCATAGCTAAGTATCTCGTACAAAACTCTGCTACCTCCTCAGAAATATACTTTTCAATAATGGAGGCTTCAGGTCGATATGGATTTTTAACATATCCCTTTAATATTTTCATATACCTTTCAAAAGGATACATCCAACGAAGATATACAGGTCCACAAAGCTTTATTTCTCGAACCAGATGAATCATTAAATGCACCATCATATCAAAAAAAGTTGGAGGAAAATACATTTCCAAATGACAAAGTATAAAAATTGCATCCTTTTCCAAAATGTTCAAAGAATTCACATCAATCGCCTTGTTACAAATTGAATTGAAAAAATAACACAACCTCATTATAGTCTTTCTGACACGGATGGGCAATATTCCACGCAGTGCAACTGGTAGAATTTGTTGCATCATGACGTGACAATCATGTGATTTCATACCTATCAACTTCAAGTCTTTCAATGAGACAAAAATTTTTACATTTGAAGAATAACCTTGAGGCACTTTTATATCATGAAGACACTGACAGAAGCTACTTTTCTCCCTCTTCGATAATGTATGACAAGTCGGGGGAACAAATGTCCGTCTTCCTTTAGGAGTGGGAGCTAACTCCAAACGTATTCCCATTGATAGTAGGTCTAACCTTGCATTCAACCCATCTTTTGTCTTTCCTTTAATATCTAGCAATGTTCCAATCAAATAATCACAGATATTCTTCTCCACGTGCATGACATCAATATTATGTTTGACTTCATGATACCTCCAATATGGTAGCTCAAAAAATATTGACCTTTTCTTCCAAATATGTCTATCATTACCAGATTTCTGTGTCTTTCCCAATGTCACATCAAGGTTTTTCACCCTCTCAAAATACAAATCTGGGGATAAAGGTTTTGGAGCAGTATCAAATTCTTGTGAGCCATTGAATGCCTTTTTTAGTCTTCTATAAGGGTGATCCATAGGCAAAAACTTTCGATGACCCATGTACACTGTTTTCCTCCCATGATGCAATTGACAATATGATGTCTGTTGTTCGCAAATTGGACATGCTTTATGCCCTTTAACACTGTATCCAGACAAATTTCCATATGCTGGGAAGTCATTTATAGTGAATAGAAGCACTGCATGCAGTTGAAAATATTCCATTTTATAAGAATCATACACCCTAATACCATCAGCCCATAACAGTTTCAAATCATCAATCAGCGGTGACAAGTATACATCAATATCATTGTCGGGTTGCTTTGGACCAGAGATCATGATACTCAACATGACATATTTGCGCTTCATACAAACTTCAGGAGAGAGGTTGTAAATTACCAATAAAACAGGCCATGAACTATGTGTGCTACTGAGGGTTCGGTATGGATTCATTCCATCTGTGCACAAGCCTAGTCTCAGATTTCTAATTTCATTTCCAAATGTAGGGTATTGGGCATCAATTTTCTTCCATTGTGGACAATCAGCTGGATGACGTATTTTTCCATCACATACCCGCTCATCAGCATTCCATCTTAACCTTTTTGCATCATGTGAATTAGCAAATAAACGTTTGAAACGAGGAATTATAGAAAGATACCAAAATACCTTTGAAGGGAGCTTTGTAATCTCTACATCAGCTTGTGATTTTTCTTTCACCTTATACCGTGATGTCCCACATTTAGGACACTCTTTCAGAAATTCATATTCCTTCCTATATATAATGCAGTCATTCGGACAGGCATGTATTTTCCTGTATCCCAATCCCATCGGGCATAATATTTTTTTGGCCTTATAATGTGAATCTGGAAGATCGTTATCTTTTGGAAGAATGTCTTTCATCAATTGTAGCAGCTCTGTAAAACTTCTGTCACTCCATCCATGTTTCACCTTCAGGTTAATCAATCTTAACACCGCCGACAAAACCGTAAAATCTGTACAACCAGGATATAATGGTTTTTCGGCATCACCATATAGACGTGCAACTGTCGGTTCTATCTCAATTTGTTCTGCTACAATATCGCGAATCATTTCTTCAATTCCATCGGAGTTACCATCTTGCGATTCATTATCATCAGTGACATTCTGTCCAGTTTCGCCATGCCAAATCCAAGGGTTGTAACTCTGATTGAAACCATGACAAATCAGATGATATTTTATCTCTCTACTTTTCAACTTCTTCATATTCAGACATTTCAGGCATGGACAGAAAAAAATGTCACTACTTGGAACATTTCGTTTAGCAAATTCCAAAAAGGCATCAACACCTTCCTCATATTCATTGCTCATTCGATGTGTCGTAATCCAACTTCGACTCATTATTACCTATAACAAATAGCAAAAATATATATATATTTTAGATAATACAAATATATTTTTATATGAAAAAAATCATAATTTGAATGTAAACAATTTTGAAATATAAAACAAATCGATGTGTAAACCCCCCTGGACACCCCCCGACCCCTCTGGACAGCCCCCACCCCTCCTGGACACAACCCCCCACCCCCGACCTGCTTGGACACCCCCCTGGACACCCCCAACCCTCTGGACAGCCCCCCCCCCACCCCTCCTAAACACCACCCCCCACCCCCTACCCCCTTGGACACCCCCCTGGACACCCCCCAACACCCACCCACACCCTTGGACAGCCCCCCACACCCACCCACCCCCTTGTAAACCCCCTTGGACAGCCCCTGACCCCTCTGGACAGCCCCCCACCCCTCCTGGACACCACCCCCCACCCCCTACCCCCTTGGACACCCCCTGGACATCCCCCAACCCTCTGGGCAGCCCCCCCACCCACCCGGACAACCCCAAATACCCTCTGGAGGGGCCGCCACCCACTTGGACAGCCCCCCACACCCATCCACCCCCTTGGACAGCCCCCCACACCCATACACCCCCTTGGACACCCCCCTGGACACCCCACCGACCCCTTTGGACAGGCCGCCACCCCCTTGGACAGCCCCCCACACCCACCCATCCCCTTGGACACCACCCTGGACACCCCCCGACCCCTCTGGACAGCCCCCGACCCCTCTAGAAAGCACCCCCACCCCTCCTGGACACAACCCCCCACCCCCGACCTGCTTGGACACCCCCCTGGACACCCCCCAACCCTCTGGACAGCCCCCCCACCCCTCCTAAACACCACCACCCACCCCCTACCCCCTTGGACACCCCCCTGGACACCCCCCAACACCCACCCACACCCTTGGACAGCCCCCCACACCCACCCACCCCCTTGTAAACCCCCCTGGACACCCCCCGACCCCTCTGGACAGCCCCCCGCCCCTCCTGGTCACCACCCCCTACCCCCTTGGACACCCCCCTGGACATCCCCCAACCCTCTGGACAGCCCCCCCCCCCCCCACCCACCCGGACAACCCCAAATACCCTTTGTAGAGGCCTCTACCCACTTGGACAGCCCCCCAAACCCATCCACCCCCTTGGACACCCCCCTGGACACCCCCCTGGACACCCCACCGACCCCTCTGGACAGGCCGCCAGCCCCTTGGACAGCCCCCCACACCCACCCATCCCCTTGGACACCACCCTGGACACCCCCGACCCCTCTGAACAGCCCCCGACCCCTCTAGAAAGCACCCCCACCCCTCCTGGACACAACCCCCCACCCCCGACCTGCTTGGACACCCCCCTGGACACCCCCCAACCCTCTGGACAGCCCCCCCACCCCTCCTAAACACCACCCCCCACCCCCTAACCCCTTGGACACCCCCCTGGACACCCCCCAACACCCACCCACACCCTTGGACAGCCCCCCACACCCACCCACCCCCTTGTAAACCCCCCTGGACACCCCCCGACCCCAAATCCATGCACCTATGCCATGGTTGTGTGTGAATAAAGTAGTAACAACTGTAAAAGGGCAACCCATCCAAATGGACACGCCCCAACCCTCTCGGGGATTTATAGAAAATGATGAAAAATTAGTGAAATCATAAAATTACTCAATATTGCAAGTCGAACAAATAGATCTAGGGATAATAAATAAGATTATGGTGCCAAAATGAGTTAAAAGGGTTCGCAATCGAAGAATCTTAGCTAGTTTCAACAAAAAAAATCACAACACATATATATATACTATCCGCGAAAAAAAACGAACGAGTGGGAGGATTACCTGAGTGCTGCGAGTTTAGATGATTGATCCGAGGAGATTAAATATGAGAAACGATGATCGCAAAACGAATCTAAACCAACGAAATGGACGAGCCGATTCGGGTTTACGCGCGAGAGAGACGAGTCGCGACTGTCGAAGGTAAACTCGCGAATGACAATCCACGGGTCTGGGTAAATTTTTAAATGAGTTATCACGTCGGTTATTCAATAACCGACGTGATAATTGTTTTAAAAACATTTATAACGTCGGTTATTTCAATAACCGACGTAAAAACCTTCCTCCGATTCTTTTTTTACGTCGGTTATTTTATAACCGACGTTATAAAGGGCTCAAAATCTGCGTTTTTTTACGTCGGTTATTCCATAACCGACGTCAAAAACATCTGCGGATTCTTTTTTTACATCGGTTATTTTATAACCGACGTAAAAAGGCCTTCGAAAACCGCGTTTTTTACGTCGGTTATTGAATAACCGACGTAACAAACGCCCCCCGCTTCTGTTTTTTACGGCGGTTAATGTATAACCGATGTAAAAAACGAAGTCGCGCGATTAATAACGTCGGTTATCAAAATAACCGACGTTAAAGGTGTAATAAACACTGGTTTCTACGTCGGTTATTTAATAACCGACGTAAAAAACCTCGTTTTACATATTATGACGTCGGTTTTATATAACCGACGTAAAAAATGGTGACGTAAAAAACGTTTTCTACACTAGTGATTATTCTCATCTATAAGAATTTGATAATGTAATTCACAATATAAAACAAGTTGATGTCGAGAATGAAATCGTATGGCTTCATCTATAGTAAGAAACGATCATGACGGGACTGATGTAGTCCCATCATTTGTCTAAATCCATGTCACTAATCAAAAAAGTTAGTCTAGCCTCTGACTAGAGTACTCAGCACCAAATGTATGAGAAACCTATCTATATATAGTCTCATAGAATGTTCTAGACTAGGTGAAAAACATTAGTTGAAATCTCATGTATCAAACAAAGAACAAGAAATTTTACTAAACATGTTGATCGTACCTCTAACGATCTCTAGTCTTACAAGAACCGTCACCTCTATTTCATGTAACGGACCACACCCATATCCTCTACCCATATTATGATGGCCGCCTCCAAAACCATTCCTAGGTCAAGGTCCCTAGGGAACACCCTAAGGTCATCCTCTACCTACTCCATCTCCCCTTGGAGGAGCATGAAACTGATGTCCCTGCTGCTGAAACAGCCTAGCTAGAAACTAATATTGATACTGGCACTAAACGTGTCCTCATCCATAAAAATATGATCAATCAGCCAATGGACACTGAATCTGAAGATGGAAATTGAATCCACATATGAAACACCTCAGTCCCAAGTTCACGAGAAAGGAACCAGGACCATTAGTTCTAAATGGAAACTACTGAAGTCGACTCCCCACCTATCCAAACCTCAAAGGACCTGGTTCATGATACCTTATGCTGGTAACCCTTCCTCTCAAACAACCCTACTAGATCCCCTCTCATGGTAGACCTCTTCATGATTGTATCTTCTCAATCACTTCCTCTTTATTAAGCACCTCCATGTACGTCTGTAGTGTAAAGGGAGTAACTGTGTACTGGATAAAAGGACCAAGTGCCTCCTCTAGGTGTCTCACACGAGACTTCTCATCTAAAAAATGGTCATATAGAAAAATAATAAGATCTTTGAACTTAAAACAAATATCCCATACCAACCTACTACCCTACTATAGAGAGAGTAACTCTTACCTCTTCTCATCCTTCATGGTTGATGAAAGAAATTCTGTTCAGAAATCCTTATAATCGAACCACAGAACTTCATCCTCCTTCCACACCCCTAGATAAATTTTCTACCATTAAAGAATAGCTCCATGAGTTTAACTAACAACCAAATGAAACCAGTACTCTTTCAAATCCCAGATCGAACTGAAGTTGATCTCAAGCTTCTGGATCCAGCTCTCCGTCTACATGTACAAAATAATGCTCTCATACTTTCGTAAGGCATGCCGCTGGAAATAACATAATTTTCTCTTACACTAGTTATCATCCTTCACTAGATCAACCCTCTTTCGATCAACTATATCATCCTACTGAGCCTAAACCACTTGATCCACACACGGAAAACAACTGGGTTCCATAGCTGAAAGGTAAACAAGGAATTCTTAAGCCAGAGTAGTATGAGATTTTATTTAATAATCTATTTAAATCATCTAAATAATTTCCTTATCCATTTCAAATTCCTAAAAACAACCCACTTAAAATAGGAACACAATTAATTATAATGCATGTACCTTTACTAGGGTCTCTACCCTGCAAATGGTGTAGCCTCACTTGGTCGTTCGGTAGGCTCATATTCCATGCATCGGATCACAGGATCCCTAAAATCTCAGGTCCTAGCTGGTCTTCCCGAGCCTATGTCACTCATTAACCTACCAACCCATGAAATCCTAAATATTCCTAACTCTAAACTCCATCATGTCTCTCAACAATCAGCTCTGACAACATTCTCTCATGACACCCTCCCTCCAAAGATTCCCCTCCTGAGCTAACAATAATACAAGGGAGATAATGACCTTTGAGTCCTGCCTCCAATAGTCCCTAGGCTGGCGACTAGCACCAAGGGTATACAATATAAAAAAATGGGGGGAATTTTCCATTTAAAAGAAAACATGATTGGTAGATAAGATGGTCCATCCCAAAACAACTCCATGTACTATATATATAAAAGAAATCCTGAATCCATCACACATAAATTTTTAAAATACAACTATTAAGAATACAATGAAACTCCAAATTAAATACCAAAATCAAGGCTATGAAGTAACAAATTAACTACCCCAATGTCTGAGCTAGTAAGGTCCAGAACGGTATTTGTAATCCTTCTAGAAACCAGAAAATAGTTTTATATATGTAGGGTGATCATAAAAGTATACTTTGTCAGAAAAACCGAAGTCTCTCCTGCACAAATAAGAGAAGAATTATAATGATCCCATGAGAAAATTGAAGAACCCAAAAACACATAACAAGGTATACCAGACATCCCAACCTCACTAAGGCACACTCACTAAGTAACGTATGTCATGTAAATTTATATAGTAATCACATTGATGATTTGGGTACCCTGCACCACTTCCCACCATTTTAGCCCCTCATGCCTAATGGAAAACATCCTCATGCTCCCTCCTATTCCAAAAGATCCATGGCATAGTCTATACACACACACCTGGGCCCCACAAACCACATCTCATCCAATCACCTGGGCCCCAATCCCCATATCACCCCACCTGTAGGAACCTAGGCCATAAACCACATCATGTCCTAAAAACACATAGGAAAGAAAAACAAATATCTTCCAAAAGAAAGTTGGGAAAGCACAAATCATCTCATCCCAAAGATACATGGTAAAGAACAACTCACCCTCACACACCAAGACCTCACAAATCACAATCATCCCAAAGAATCTTGGGCTACCACCACCTGGAAGAGGGAGTAGGGAAGATCATGTGGCCATCCATCCATCCTCCCACCAAGATGTTTGGAAAATACACCCTCCCCAATGGTGATGGGGGTGTTCCACACGTATTGATCAACAAGGATGGGGTGTATATGGAAATCAATAAGTAAATACATGTATATATAGATATAATACCAAACACTCCTTCTCAGCCTTTTAGTTCTCAAAAAAAAACTATCTCACAATACTGCCAACTTCGCTACTACCTCTAAATGAACAACCACACCATAATACACAAACTCAATTCATACCCCCATCCAATTCAATTAACCAATTATCATTCTTTATTAAACTATTCATTTATTCTTTCCATCTCTACTCAGGAAACTACTTGGCATAATACACATCAATCCACACCTCAAAAGTCACCCAGAAGAAGAAAAACCATGGTAAATTGACCCACTTCACATTCCTCTTTATTTGACATCTACACCAACCAATGCCATCATAATTATTCAAATTCATCCCACCCAAACCATCCTTTCAATAGAGAAAACCCTCAACTCAAAGTCGTACCCAGCAACACATCACTGCACAACGTGATCATAGATCTGCTATACAACACTTCTCATCCATTCCACAATCAATCAATATCTCAACTTGAGGTTCCATTACAAAACTCGAACCACCCCACATCACATATCCATTCCAAAAACCATACTATAACACAAGTCTGAACAATACCACCCAGAGCGCACCACCATAGGAACCAAGTAAAGGCATATTCAGATTTAATAAGGTGCTCCTCACTCAATTCACACTTGTTAATTCAAAGTTTATCATAGAAACAATATAATCCTTGGGCATAAATTTATTTTTTCTGAATATATATGGTTAACAGATTCTATGTATCTATTTAATGAGAAGTAGATAAACATGCATTTATAATCATTCTATACGCAACCAATGACCCCCAACATCCATGATTTTCAGTATGCATATAGCCCATATAATTCACAACATTGATCAAAATATCAAATAAAATAGTATGATCATATGTCTCTTTCCCCATCCCATGTTTATTTATTTGAAATCGATTGGATTATCTTTATTCAATTTAAATTCAACTTTTTTCGTAATGGGACATTTGTACACCCTCCTCGTATGATAAAAAATTGAGAGATATAAATGAAACCCTACTTGGAAGAAGAAGTGATCAGAACTTCCTTATTGTACCAAAGTAGGGGGCTCACATGCAATAGGAAAAGCCTATAAGGAAAACAAGATCCAAAAGCTAAAACGCAGTGCATGAATCCTTGGGGAAGACTAGTTAGGTTAATCTCATACCAGGGGAAAACAAGAAGGAAGAATAAGGTCACAAGGTGTTTTGTCCCTTATAAGATCATAAACAGGGTCGCAGTTTAGATACATCTTTAATTTTCCATTATAGTTAGATCGAGTCAAGATTAAGTGATTTGACTAATTAAAATCCCTTGAAAAATATAAATTTAATGATATGGATCATAGCCTTTGAAATGGCTCTAAAACCACTTATATATAGTATTAAACTCGTTTACAACAAGGAAAATGTTAAAGGGGAGAAACTGGGAAACTGGAAAAAAAATATGGAAATTTGAAAAACTATTGGAAATGACTCACCATTAGATGAGTAACCGTTATGAGTCACCAGTGTGATTCACCGTTCTGAATCACTATTTCGAGTCACCATTTAGTGAGCAACTCGTTCCAGTCATTGTTTGGTGAGCTTCTAGTGTGATGCCCCACTATAAGTCACTATTGGCGAGCTACCATTGTGAGTCACCATCACAAGATACCATCATGAATCACCGCCATGAGTCACTGTGGTGAGTCACTATCGCAAGCCACCATCATGATTCACCATCGCGAGATATCGTTGCTAGCTGTTGTCACAAGTCACTATCGCGAGCTATCATCATGATCTATAGTTGTGAGCTATCGTCGCGAGTCACCACCTCAAGATACTATCATGAATCACTGTCACGAGCTACCATCCTGACCCACCATCAGAGAACTTGAAAAACTGGGAATTTTTTTTAAAGTGTTGGAATAAGTAACCATGACCTTCTTAAACACTTCAAAAACCATATTTTCACAAAGTAATGGATCGAAGTGGGTCATTACATTACACCTTGTATGTTTATATGTTGTAATAGGAATAATAAATTAGTTTTTAAATATATATATTATCCAAATAAACTTATTTCAATAATATGGTTGTAATATTTTTTCATTAACACATAAATTTTAGAAAACATATTACATTATATTTATTATTTTCTGATTTATTGACTTTATAGTACAGTGTTGTAAAAAATTATTTTCCTATTAATTATCCACCATATAAGTTTACATTTTTTTACTATAATAGTTATTTAAAATTCAATTTTGAACACATATGATCCAAATTTTTCTTTCATAAACTTCTAAAAAATAATTACAATATAGTTTTTCTAATATTTTAGTTGAAATCACATTAAAATTATAAATTTAATTAAATAGTAAAATTTTGATAAAATTTATTTTATTTTTTAAAATTTCACATATTCTATTGAAAATAAAATTTGATTTGATGATTTGTTTTTAATAATATATTATTGATCCTATAACTCAAGTACAATTTGACTAATTTTAAATCCTCGATGATAACTATATTTTGAAATTTTTAATAGAGTGTAAGAAGAATAATGATTTATTTTTTTTATCATGGATATTTACTAATTTTTGTATTGTTATAAATAATATTAAATAATTTTATTTTTTAAATGAGGTTAACAATAATCTATAATCTCTATTTGACTAATGAAATCTTAAATAGATTAAACTTTATTGTTTTTTTGTCTTTTTAGATATATTTTAAAAAGGGAAGAAATTTTGGGTTGTGAAATTAAGATTCATATTTGAAATTTACAAAAAAGGAGATATTGTTAGTGTTGTGAATTATATTTTTGTTTTATTTATTTTATAAAATTTCAAAAAAAAAACATCACTTGTAATCATTCATTGATAATTTTTAAGATCCATTCATTTATATATTCATTTCAAATTCCATTATTTAAAAATAACTATTGAAAATCATTCAATTGATAATAAAATATAATTTAATTGATAATCCTAATTTTTTTATTTTAATTTATAATGTTTTATTATTTTTATATTATTAAATTTAAAATGCCTCACATGTTTTTATATTCTAGAAAGAAATCTTTATTAATGTTTAGCATGTTATTATGTTATTAATAGATTTTATAATTTTTTTAATATTTTTCATAAACATGTTAACATAGTTTTATTAAAATTTTAATGTTATTAATTTTTAAATACATTTTTTGAATCTTTTAAATTTTTATTATAAAAATTCATATTTTATATCATTTTTGATAAATAATTTTAAAATACATTATGTATATTACTTATTTATATTTATATGAGTTGTTTTTAAACTGTATACATATATATATATATATATATATATGTGTGTATATATTAAATTTGTTTTGAATATATATATATATATACACATACAATGAAGCATCATCTCCTACCTTTGCAAGTAGTGCGATTTTTCATGTCCTTCACAACAATTCGGCTTCACCATCTTCACATCATCCTACTTCATCATCACATAACATCTCACCCTTTGCACAGGAATTCATGCTTGAATATATCTTTATGTAGTATGATGTCATCATCCATCTCAGATGCTCGACCAAGACCCTATTTGGGACACCTAGTTTGGGGACATCAACACTCTGGTTTATCCAGAAAACACCTCACATGCATATATCCATGGAAACAGCTCACCCCCCCCCCCCACCATCATCCTCTAAGTTTTCCCTAGAAATAATTTCTCAAGAAAATAATTCATCTCCTCGTGCACTCAAAAAAATCATCCATGGCAGTAATAGAATCACACTGTATCCAAATCTCAACTAATCTTCTTGTATAATATCAACCCATTTGATATAGCCTCCTAGATAGACAACACCAACCTAGCCATGAAACACCATGTCATGCTAAGGAAATATCCTTGTTTCGAATGGTTTATAAATTCACAACACTGGTCCCTACTTACATATAAATCCATATAATATTTTCATCTATTGCATTCATGCTTAACTTGGATTCAGTGCTGACACTAAGATTCCCATTAGAAGCTACTCGATCATCTTGACTGAATCACATCCTATTCCTTCAATGCTTTAGTAGTAGTAGTAGATTTACTATAGTGTAAGATCTTCAATGATAGTTTTATCTATCATCACCAATGATTGTATCATATACCTTTTCTAATGGTATATAATAGTGGTCTGAATCTATCACCAGTAGTTCCAAAATTCAAGCATTCATCATTATTGGAATTATAAGATTACTCTTCCAAGAATGAATATTAGAGATTGTATCCACACATGATGGTAGAAGTATCATTCATGGTATAAATTACCCCCTTACAGTGACTGTACCATCAACTAAAATTTCCTTTCTAATCATGATGGTAGAATCACTCCTACAGATAGTTCTTTTATAAATGCTTGAAAACTCTTTTAACAGTGAAATAAAATATTTATTAATTGATTCTCGCTCAAATTTACCCAAGATATGAAGGTAGAACGGTCCTTGTAGTCTAGCTTGGGTTGTCGAATCCACAGAGACCTAAGAAGTAACCTATAGACACGCACATTCTAAAGACTGTTTTTGGCTATGAAGTGGACAACTTGGGTTGATTTTATATGGGTTTAAAGGATCACTAACAGATTTAAGTAAATTCAATTTAAAATAATGAGTTGATCCTAGGTTATCGCTCAGGGTGGATTCGACATATTTCCTTTTCAATGATTTCAATTTCTTATAATTGAGATGGGTTCATTTAAGGATATAAAACGACATCATCACTTACTGGTTTAATGCCTACACCCTTTAATACTAATCACCTATACACTTTAAGGATCATAGTTTTGAGCACTTCAAGGTAAAGGTTCGTATTATCACTTGAAGTGTGTGGCCTTAATTTCAACAAGGATGATGGAGTTTAAAAATCATCAAATAAAAATCTCAATTAAAGAAGTGATTATACATTAATGGGGTGATGAATAACATCCAATACAGCCCCCTCATACTCCTTTGGATCAACCAATAAGTGGGTTATCCCTCCATTGATTCTATGGTTTCAATGGAAGCGGAAAGTAGACTCATGAGGGAGGACATTGAGAAGTAAAGAAAACAACGAAAATAAAATGATCACTCCACCGTTGTGTGAACAATTTCACAAGATTTGGTGTGAATAAATTCACACCTTGAGGAAACGGTATCAAAGTGAGATTTAGAACAATATAATAAGAGGAGAAGAAGAACATTTATTAAGAAACTAAAGTGAATTGAACAACTTAAAAGTGAAAGACAAATTTGAGATAACAAAATCGCAGCATAACATTACAATTGAATAAAGCATCCAAGATTCTCCAATACTCCAACACCACTTCCTTAAATAGGAATTTTTGATCCCTTGGTTTGAGCCTCCAACAGTCCAAGTCTCCTCAATTAATTTTGGTAGGCCATAGGTGGGTGGAAAGTAAGGGAGAGTTGATTTTTCCACCCTTGACCCGAGGTGGCAGCCAGCTTTCCTTCACCGAACAGATGCGCTTGGAATACCTTCTAGATGGCCGAATCAGAGTGGGTCATAGAAAAAGAAAATAGATACCCAGATTTCTTCTAACCTACTGTAAACATTGGGCCCATTTGGAGTTGTGTATTACGATATATGATCATATTAGTGAGATGTTTTTCTGGGCCTCAGAATCTGGCCCAGAATTTTATCTATAAATTGGGCCGCCTAAATTAACACCATGGAGGCCGAATTAGAATTTGATCCTGAAGAGTTATTTGTTCCTATACATGTCTTCTATAATCCCACCAAATTTGGGATTCATGGGGACTGTATGTTGGGCCCCACAGTCTTATCAGTGATCTGGTGTCCAATCTGACTTCTCCAAAATTGTTTCCTTTCATCACAAAAATCCTCATCTTCTTCCATGAATTATCCATTGACCCCTAAATAAAACATGTTCATATTGAAGTACAGATCAATTTCAAAAAATATAAAATTAAAATATGTATAATTATATTCCTTAAAATCAGATGAATCATTGAGTACTTCAAATGATGTTCAAAAATGTACCACATAATAGTGCATTTTAAGAAGGTATTACAATCATAATGTGAAATGATGTTCAAAGTGTAAAATTAACTAAAATGGAGTTTATGAATAATAAAGAACATGAATATTATATATATTAACAATGAATATTAGCCTCATTTAGTGGCTAATCACACCCCCCCAACTTGAGTTTTGCTAGTCCCGAGTAAAATATATCTCATCAAAAATGAAATTTGAATTCCCTTTTCCAAAAACATTTTAATACACAATGATCACCAAAAACCCTTATACCAAACAATAATCAAAAACCATCAAAATAATTTAATACAAGATAGTTTCATAAGCAAATCCCAATCTCAATCTCATTCCTTTATTCAAATTCATTGTCATATTTCATCCAATATCAATTAAGTATGAGGTTGTGTTGTGCATCACAATAGACATGGGGGTTAATCTTTATTCAAGGGGGAAATGACAGAAGCGCTAGGTGGAATCAAATTTCAATATTAAGATGAGTATTCAAAAAAAATTATTGTATTTTTTTTTTTTGCAATTTTTCCATGCTAATTGAAGTTGCACTCAAAAGAGTCAACCCCTGTATCGAGAGTTTGTCGATGACTCCCAGGCTCAAAGAACTTAGGGAACCAAATGAAGCCCACATACTCAGGAATCATCTCGAGTTAACTCAGTCAAAAAGGAATTAAAATTACCAAAAATAGAGATAAAATTACTAACTTTGGGTCAGACAACTATGGAGTCACGATCCACAAGTGCCGAAATCCACATATTAGGTCATTTCATTGCTCTACGCGCAATTTTTTTCTTTTTTTTTTTTGAATACTCATATTATAACTAAAATGATCACCAAATATAGGCTATTTATTTGGGGGACCCCATGAACTCAAACTAATACCCCACTATCCAAAGAACGTGCATTGTGATTCTTTTTTTATTTGGATGAAAATATAAACAATGAAATATCACATTGGACAGCCACACTTTCCAAAATCTATGCTCATAAAATTGTAAAAGGATTAAAATTAGAATCAGGGCATGCTAAATTATTTGATATTCAGTTTCAAAGTGTGCAATGTGTATTACCATGTTCAGAGTTAAAGGAATTTTTCCTTCCATTTACACATTTTGTTTTCAAATCATTCATTTTTTTGACACAAATGCATTTTTTTTACTTTGTCTCCCCCCCCCCCCAACTTAAAATAACAATGTCCCCAGTGTTTAAAGAAAATAAAATATAGAAGGGGGTAGAGGTAGAGAATGAAAGTTCAAAAAGGAAATTGAAAATGAGGATCATGGAATGAAGTCACCTGGTGGTTGAAGTTGAAATTCTTGCTGCTCCCTTTTAATCCTTTGATATCCATGTCACTTGTAGAGTTCCCTAGTAGAAAAAGGAAAAACAAAACACACAAAACAAAACAAACACACAAAACAAAACAAACAATATATATATATATATATAATAATGAAAGTAATATATAAGTATATATATATAAATTATAGAATAAGTAAGAACATTAAGCCGTAGGTCAGTGGTAAGTGCGCGCCCCTGTCTCCCTTCGGTCCCGGGTTAGAATCCCCGCGGCTTCGCTGGTTGTGACGGGGTTTGACCCACGACCCACTATGTGTCCCTTTTTATTACTATTATTATATTATTATTATTATTTTTTTTTTTTTAATCCTACAAAAACATTAAAATAAAACAAACTGATGATACGTTGTCTTCTTTTTAAATTTCCGGGTAAGACATTACTCAAGGATCACACCACGTGACACGGATGAATATGGTGCTACCCTTTCATACCCATCCATACTCATAATACAAGAACAGGTCAACAGTCTATTTTTTTAAATATAAAAATGATTAATTAATCCTATTTAAAATATAAATTTTATTAAAACAACAAAATTATAGGCAACTTGAAAACCATGGGTTGCCTCTCATGCAGCGCTTTTTTTATTATCACTAGCCCGACATGGACCCCCCAACTTATCCAATACCAACTTTCAATATTTTAAGGACCAAATGTTTCACAAATTCTACTAGTTTGAGATTGATTCTATTTTTATAATTTGTTTCATGCACAAACCTTGTTCTAAAAAGAGTGGTAAAATCCAAGGAATATCAAAAATGGTTGATCTAGTTTCCTCTATAGTCTTTCCTAAGACATCAATGATCATTCCAACTTTTTTGGTTTCAAGATAAGAAATTGTAAAAATTGTAACTTTTTGGTTATCCCCAATGAATGGAAACTTGAGGGTGGATGGAAAGTCCTTTAGTTCAAGTTCGGGAAAGCTAACACTTTCAGACATAGGTTGGAACTTTGAATCAAACTCAATTTCATTTTCAAAATTGCTCAATAGAATTGGTTCCTTTTGAATATAATATTCAACCAAAAATTTGGGAAGATCAATTTTAGGAATGGGTATGGACTCAATGTTTGTAATTTCTCTCAATGGTTAAATGGTTGGTGTTTTTGAAAATTCATCAATGGATTTATACATAGGAGACTCAATCCATGATGTCAAATTCATTTATTTTGAATCCAAAAAGTCAATTTCCTCTTGATTTAGAGACCCTTAAGAAATTTATGTATCCTCTTTATCTATCCCAAATCCAAAGGTTGGTTCTTTAATAAATTCATGTGGGGTTTGTGGGAAACTAGACACTTCACATAAAGTTATGGAAGGGATAGTTTTTGTAGGGATGGGTTCCTCACAGGTTTTAATGCTTTGTAGTTCTAACCTCAACAATGAAACCTCAAAATTCATTATCTCCATTTTTTGACATAGTTTTTCAAGTAATGGATGTGGATTAGTATGGATAAGGGGTTGATCTGAATGATCTATTTTAGGTGGATAATTAAGTTGTTGGAATTGCACAGGAGGGTGTTCAGATTGGCTTTGTAGGGATTGAAACTCATTATATGTTGGTATATTTTGTGGATCATAGGGGTAAAAACAATGTGGTTAATTAGGTTGTTGATGATCCCACATTTATAAATTATGATGGTCATTGTACATCACACCTGGGGTTGGGTGATCAAAGTCAGGATAGGTTTCCCATGTTTGGGCTTGTTCAAAATTGATTTCCATAGGAGTGAGGGGGTGAGAATAGAGAAGAGGTATGAGAAAAAGGATGATAGTGTCTAAGATAACTTACTTAGGTCCCCGTAAAAGATGCCAAAATTTGATTCTCGCTCAAATTTACCCAAGATATGAAGGTAGAATGGTCATTGTAGTCTAGCTTGGGTTGTCGAATCCACAGAGATCTAAGAAGTAACCTATAGACACGCACAATATAAGGACAGTTTTTGGCTATGAAGTGGCCAACATTGTTTTATTTTAGATGGGTTTAAAGGATCACTAACAGATTTAAGTAAATTCAATTTAAAATAATGATTTGATCCTAGGTTATCACTCGGGGTGGATTGGACGTATTTCCTTTTCAATGATTTCAATTTCTTATATTTGAGATGGGTTCATTTAAGGAGATAAAACAACGTCATCACTTACTGGGTTAATGCCTACACCCTTTAATACTAATCACCTATACACTTGAAGGATCAAAGTTTTGAGCACTTCAAGGTAAAGGTTCATATTAGTACTTGAAGTGTGTGGCCTTAATTTCAACAAGGACGATGGAGTTTAAAAATCATCAAATAAAAATGTCAAATAAAGAAGTGATTATACATTAATGGGGTGATAAATAAAACCCAATCCAGCCCCTTTATACTACCTTGGATCAACCCATAAGTGGGTTATCCCTCCATTGATTCTATGGTTTCAATGGAAGCAGAAAGTAGAATCATGAGGGAGGACATGGAGAAGTAAAGAAAACAACAAAAATAAAATGATCACTCCACCGTTGTGTGAATAATTTCACAAGATTTGGTGTGAATAAATTCACACCTTGAGGAAACGGTATCAAAGTGAGATGTAGAACAAAAAAATAAGAGGATAATATGAACTTTTATTAATAAACTAAAGTGAATTTAACAACTTACAAGTGAAAGACAAATTTGAGACAACAAAATCGCAGCATAACATTACAATTGAACAAAGCATCCAAGATTTTTCAATCCTCCAACACCACTTCATTAAATAGGCATTTTTGAGGCCTTGGGTCGATCCTACAATAGTACAAGTCTCCTCAATTAATTTTGGTAGGCCATAGGTGGGTGGAAAGTAAGGGAGAGTTGATTTTTCCACCCTTGACCCGAGGTGGCAGCCAGCTTTCCTTTACCGAACAGATGTGCTTGGAAGACCATCTAGATGGCCGAATCAGAGTGGGTAATAGAAGAAAAAAATATATCTCCTGATTGATTCTAACCTCATATAAAATTTGGTCCTATTTGGAGTTGTTTATTACTAGATATGATCATATTAGTGAGATGTTTTTATGGGCCGCAGAATCTGGCCCAGAATTTTATCTCTTACTTGGGCCGCCTAAATGGACACCATGGAGGCCGAATTAGAATTTTATCCTGAGATTTATTTGTTCCTATACATTTATTATAGAATCAGACGAAATTTTGGATTCATTGGGCTTTTATGTTGGGCCCCACAGTCTTATCAGTGAGCTGGTGTCCAATCTGAATTCTCCAGAATTGTTTCCTTTCATCACAAAAATCCTCATCTTCTTCCGTGAATTATCCATTGATCCCTGAATAAAACATGTTCATATTGAAGTGCAGATCAATTTCAAAAAATATCAAATTAAAATATGTATAATTACATTCCTTAAAATCAGATGAATCATTTAGTACTTCAAATGATGTTCAAAAATGTACCACATAATGGTGCATTTTAAGAAGGTATTACAATCATAATGTGAAATGATGTTCAAAGTGTAAAATTCAATAAAATGGTGTTTATGAATAATAAAGTACATGAATATTATATATATTAACAATGAATATTATCCTCATTTATTGGCTAATCACACCCCCCAACTTGAGTTTTGCTGGTCCCAAGAAAAATATATCTCATCAAAAATGAAATTTGAATTCCCTTTTCCAAAAACATTTTAATACACAATGATAACCAAAAACAATAATACCAAAAAATCATGAAACCCATCAAAATAATTAAATACAAGATAGTTTCATAAGTAGATCTCAATCCCAAGCCCATTCCTTTGTTCAAATTTATTGTCATATTTCATCCAATATCAATTAAGTATGAGGTTGTGTTGTGCATCACAATAGACATGGGGGGTTCATATTTATTCAAGGGGGGAATTACAGAAGCGGTAGGTGGAATAACATTTCAATATTAAGATGAGTATTAAAAAAAATTATTGGATTTTTTTTTTTGTAATTTTGTTATGGTAATTGAAGTTTCACTCAAAAGAGTCAACCCATGTAGCGAGACTTTGCCGATGACTCCCAGGATCAAATACCTTAAGGAACCAAGTAAAGCCCACATACTCGGGCATCACCTCGAGTTAACTCAGTCAAAAACAAATTCAAATTACCAAAAATAGATATGAAATTACTAACTCTGGTTTAGACAACTATGGAGTCACGATCCCCAAGTGCCAAAATCCACGCATTAGGCCATTTCATTACTCTACGCGCAATTTTTTTTTAATTTTTTTTTTTGAATACTCATATTATAACAAAAATGATCACCAAACCTATGATATTTATTTGGGGGACCCGATAAACTCATACTAATACCCCACTATCCAAAGGATGTGCATTGTGATTCTTTTTTTATTTGGATGAAAATATAAACAATGAAATATCACATTGGACCGCCACACTTTCCAAAATCTATGCTCATGAAATTATACAAGGATTAAAATTAGAATCAGGGCATGGTAAATTATTTGATATTCAGTTTCAAAGTGTTTAATATGTATTACCATGTTCAAAGTTTAAGGAATTTTTCATTCCATTTACACTTTTTTTTTCAAATCATTCTTTTTTTTACACAAAAGAATTTTTTTTATTTTATCTCCCCCCCAACTTAAAATAACTTTGTCCCCAGTGTTTAAAGAAAAGAAAATTTAGAAGGCGGTAGAGGTAGAGAATGAAAGTTCAAAAAGGAAATTGAAAATGGGGATCATGGAATGAAGTCACCTGGTGTTTGAAGTTCAAATTCTTGCTGCTTCCTTTTAATCCTTTGATATCCATGTCACTTGCAGAGTTCCCTAGTAGAAAAAGGAAAAAAACACACAAAACAAAACAAACAATATATATATATATATAATAAAGAAAGTAAAATATAAGTATATATATAAAAATTATAGAATAAGTAAGCACATTAAGTCGTAGGTCATCGGTAAGCGCGCGCCCCTGTCTCCCTTCGGTCTTGGGTTCGAATCCCCGCGGCTTCGCCGGTTGTGAAGGGGTTTGATCCATGACCCACAATGTGTCCCTTTTTATTACTATTATTATTATATTATTATTTTTTTGTATTTTTATTTTAATCCTACAAAAACATTAAAATAAAAAAAACTAATGATACATTGTCTTCTTTTTAAATTTTTGGGTAAGGCATTACTCAAGGATCACACCACGAGACACGGATGAATATGGTGGTCCCATTTCATACACATCCATACTCATAATACAAGAATAGGTCAACAGTCTATTTTTTTAAAATATAAAAATGATTAATTAATCCTATTTAAAATATAAATTTTATTAAAAGAACAAAATGATAGGATACTTGAAAACCATGGGTTTCCTCCCATGCAGCGCTTTGTTTATTGTCTCTAGCCCGACATGGACCCCCCAACTTATCCAATACCAACTTTCAATATTTTAAGGATCACATGTTTCACCAATTCTACTAGGTTGAGATTGATTCTATTTTTATAATTTCTTTCATGCACAAACCTATGTTATAAAAAGAGTGGTAAAATCCAAGGAATATCAAAAATGGTTGATCTAGTTTCCTCTATAGTCTTTCCTAAGACATCAATGATCATTAAAACTTTTTTGGTTTCAAGATAAGAAATTGTGAAAATTGGAACTTTTTGGCTATCCCCAATGAATGGGATGGAAAGTCCTTTCGTTCAAGTTCGGGTAGGCTATCACTTTCAGACATAGGTTAGAACTTTGAATCAAACTCAATTTCATTTTCAAAATTACTCAATATAATTGGTTCCTTTTGAATAGAAGATTCAACCAAAAATTTGGGAAGATCAATTTTAGGAATGGGTATGGACTCAATGTTTTTGATGTCTCTAAATGGTTCAATGGTTGGTGTTTTTGAAAATTCATCAATGGATTTATACTTAGGAGACTCAATCCATGATGTCAAATTCATTTCTTTTGAATCCAAAAAGTCAATCTCCTCTTGATTTAAAGACCCTTCAGCAATTACTTGATCCTATTTATCTATTCCAAATCCAAAGGTTAGTTCTTCAATAAATTCATGTGGGGTTTGTGGGAAACTAGACACTTCACATAAGGTTATGGAAGGGATAGTTTGTGTATGGATGGGTTCCTCACAGGTTTTAATGATTTGTAGTTCTAACCTCAACTATGAAACCTCAAAATTCATTATCTCCATTTGTTGACATAGTTTTTCAAGTAATGGATGTGGATTAGTATGGATAAGGGGTTGATCTGAATGGTCTATTCTAGGTGGATAATTAAGTTGTTGGAATTGCACAGGAGGGTGTTCAGATTGGATTTATGGAGATTGAAACTCATTATATGTTGGGATATTTTGTGGATCATAGGGTTAAAAACAATTTGGTTCATTAGGTTATTGATGATCCCACATGTAGAAATTAGGAAGGTCATTATACATCACACAGGGGGTTGGGTGATCAGAGTCGGGATAGGTTTCCCATGTTTGGGCTTGTTCAAAATTGATTTCCATAGGAGTGAGGGGTGAGAATAGAGAAGAGGGATGAAAAAAAAAGGATGATAGTGTCTAAGACAACTTACTTAGGTCCCCGTAAACGGTGCCAAAATTTGATTCTCGCTCAAATTTACCCAAGATATGAAGGTAGAATGGTCATTTTAGTCTATCTTGGGTTGTCGATCCACAGAGACCTAAGAAGTAACCTATAGACACGCACATTCTAAGGACTGTTTTTGGATATGAAGTGTCCAATTTGGGTTGATTTTAGATGGGTTTAAATGATCACTAACAGATTTAAGTAAATTCAATTTAAAATAATGAGTTGATCCTAGGTTATCGCTCGGGGTGGATTGGACGTATTTCCTTTTCAATGATTTCAATTTCTTATATTTGAGACTATTTATTTAAGGAGATAAAACAAAATCATCACTTGCTGGTTTAATTCCTAAAATCTTTAATACTAATCACCTATACACTTGAAGGATCAAAGTTTTGAGCAATTCAAGGTAAAGGTTCGTATTAGCACTTGAAGTGTGTGGCCTTAATTTCAACAAGGACGATGGAGTTTAAAAATCATCAAATAAAAATCTCAATTAAAGAAGTGATTATACATTAATGGGGTGATAAATAACATCCAATCCTTCCCCTTGATACTCCCTCGGATCAACCCATAAGTGGGTTAGCCCTCCATTGATTCTATGGTTTCAATGGAAGCATAAAGTAGACTCATGAGGGAGGACATGGAGAAGTAATGAAAACAACAAAAATAAAATGATCACTCCACCGTTGTATGAATAATTTCACAAGATTTGATGTGAATAAATTCACACCTTGAGGAAACGGTATCAAAGTGAGATGTAGAACAACACAATAAGAGGATAATAAGAACTTTTATTAATAAACTAAAGTTAATTGAACAACTTACAAGTGAAATACAAATTTGAGACAACAAAATCGCAGCATAACATTACAATTGAACAAAGCATAAAAGATTCTTCAATACTCCAACACCACTTCCTTAAATAGGAATTTTTGATCCCTTGGGTAGATCCTCCAATAGTCCAAGTCTCCTCAATTAATTGTGGTAGGCCATAGGTGGGTTGAAAGTAAGGGAGAGTTGATTTTTCCACCCTTGACCCGAGGCGGCATCCATCTTTCCTTTACGGAACAGATGCGCTTGGAAGACCTTCTAGATGGCCTAATAAGAGTGCGTCATAGAAGAAGAAAATATATCCCATAATGTCTTATAACCTCCTGTAAAATTTGGTCCCATTTGGAGTTGTGTATTACGAGATATGATCATATTACTGAGATGTTTTTATGGGCCGCAGAATCTGGCCTAGAATTTTATCTCTAATTTGGGCCGACTAAATGGACACCATGGAAGAAAAATAAGAATTTTATCATGAAGAGTTATTTGTTCCTATAAATGTCTTCTAGAGTCCTAAGAAAGTTGGGATTCATTGGGCCCATATGTTGGTCCCCACAGTCTTATTAGTGAGCTGGTGTCCAATCTGACTTCTCCAGAATTGTTTCCTTTCATCACAAAAATCCTCATCTTCTTCCATGAATTATCCATTGATCAATGAATAAAATATGTTCATATTGAAGTGCAAATCAATTTACAAAAATATAAAATTAAAATATGTATAATTATATTCCTTAAAATAAGATGAATCATTGAGTACTTCAAATGATGTTCAAAAATGTACAACATAATAGTGCATTTTAAGAAGGTATTACAATCATAATGTGAAATGATTTTCAAAGTGTAAAATTCACTAAAATGGTATTTATGAATAATAAAGAAAATGAATATTATATATATTAACAATGCATATTATCCTCATTTAGTGGCTAATCATTAATCTTATCAAAGATAAATGGGGGTTCCCCTTTAACAACTCTAAAAGACATTGATAAAGGTTTTCCTTTATCTGCACTAAAAAATGATTGATAAAGGTCCCCCCTTTATCAGTGGTATTTTAGCACGGATAAAGGACTCTTTTATTAGAAATATTTTTAGCACTGATAAACAACTGCTTTATCAGTGCTCTAAATAGATCTGATAAAGTGGGGATTTATCAGCACTCAAAATAGAGCAGATAAAGGTCTAGCTTCCTATGATGTGCTTTTTATATAAAAGCACACCCACCAGCAGCACATGCACATATAAATAGCACACCCACCATCAGTACTTTCACAAAACACACACACCACCCACACAAACATCACCTGCACAGTGCATACAAGAACAAAGTAGCGAACACAATAGCGCACATAAGAACAAATTAGCGCACACTTCACATGAGCCTCAGCCCAATTGGTGAGGTATCCTTAATTAAATCCACAAGACCCAGGTTCAAATCCGGGTAGAGGAATATTTCCAGGGGTACTGTAGTAGTACTGTAGCAGGTAATGTAGCAGACTATAGCAGACTGTACACTATGCGGTATTGTAGCATAACTGGAAATTTTATAGGTATTGTAGTAGACTGCACAATGTGCGGGTACTACAGCAGTACTATATAATGTGTGGGTACTGTAGCAGTATTGTACACTGTGCGGGTACTATAGCAGAACTGTACACTGTACAGGTACTGTAGCAGAACTGTACATTTTGCGGGTACTGTAGTAGGTACTATTTGGTACTATAGCAGCTAGAACTATTCACCTTGGGACATCGGTTTGGGCTTGGAGTCCTTAAGGATTTCAGGCCACCCAGGCTATAACACCCCAAGCTTCCATGGTACGCTTCTCTTTGAATAATAGAGCAGTGTGTGTTGCACGAAACCTCGAGTTCTAACAAACCGCGAACAATAAAAATAGCCGTTATGAATAGTAATACCCACTTTTTGAAACAATATGAATTTTATATTTCATAATGGACTTCATTTTTGGATTTTGAATATCTAAATTATCCTATGTTGAATTTTTGGTATTTTTCCGAGAACTTACAATTTTCGATGAATAGTGAAAAATACTTAAAAACAACATTTTTAATAAAAATAATTTATAGTGATAAATTATAATATTTAGTGGTTTTAAAGTATAATTAGAATATAATTTTACCATTTTATCCAATGGTGGTAATTATAATTAATTTTACTTTGAAATTAGACATAAACAATTGTCAATCTTTTGATTGATATTGATTCTTAAAAACACGCTATTTGTTTTGACAACGGGAATTAATTATAAAATTAATTAATGAAACTTATGTGTTTAGAATTTTTTAAAATAGGCATCATTTTTGAATTCGGAATATCAATTATAGCTTAGGGTGGATTTTTTGTATTATTCTAAGAAACTTCAATTTTTGATGAATAGTGAAACTACTAAGTGGTAGTTAAAAAACTAATTTTTCATTTAAATGAAACTTTACCACTACTATGAATTGAATTTCAAAAATCTGACATACATGTTTGTCATTATTAAGGAAAATGTGGTTCAATGAGATGAAAATTATTTTGGGTGAATAGTAACTTTTATGTTTTATTAATCATGATTAAAGGTAATTAGTGTGATTTAAGGTAAATATAATGTTATAATAATATGAAATTACCTTTACACTTGTCCTACCCTTATTTTATGAGTCATGGAAGACCAAGAAAATCCATGGGTCAACTTGGGGACCCCATGGATCCACTTGGGTAAGAAAATGACATTAATAACTTTTTATTTAAACTAAAAATAAAATTGTCACAAACATGTTTTGTTTTACTAAAACAATTATTACATGCGGTTATATAAGTTAAATTTTCGACTATAAATATTCATTGGAAAGATAAAAATATTTCCTACATAATGGTAATTTTTTTTATACTTTTTAGTCATTAAATAAATAAATTTATTTATGATACCATGATGATGCAGTGATTACCTCATTAACGAACAATTTAAATAAAATGAATAGATAAGGTAACATCTAAGCCTTAAACTTGTATAAAACCTATTGGATGGGTATATTTAGAACCCTTATCACCTTATCATAGAAATATATCATTTTGGGACCTTTTAAATCCTAAAATCATTTCATAATAAAGTAACATTTCATGACATTCCAAGAGTGCCCCTCCTCTCCTCTTATAAAAGGCCCCCACCTCTACCACCTTATTCACACCATCAAAGCCATTTGGATCTTAAAAACTCGGTCCAAATACTCTCTCAACTTCCTTATCTTACTCCTAGAAGAATAAATTTGGGAATACGTCTTCCCAAGGAAGCCTTTTTCTCAAATCAAAAAGAGTTACCCGATTTTAAGGTAATGTCTTCTTTTATGTTCTTTTGTTTTATTTTGCTTCTACAACCCCTTAAAATCTTTTTATTCTTTTATTTTGTAACAAAACCAGTATATTCAATATACAAGGATTTTTTTATGATAATTATTTGATTTACACTTACACACACCTTCGTCTAATGGTAAAAGAACATACTGTTTCTGTGGGTGGCGAATTACTGCCTCACGAAACGATGATTGTTCAATCTTCTTTTAACACCTCTCATGGTGGCCATTAATATGTAAATATATTTATATATATGATATATATTATGTTTATGTGTTCCTTATGCTTCTGTATTTTTCATTTATGGCATACCTTTATGATTTCCATTATGGGTAAATGCGATAATTTCATTTTAGGAAGTGTGGACTGCCGCCACTTCAAAGTGATTTGAATCATTAATGCCATATGTGGGACGTATAAAGGATGGAGTAAATGATATTATATATGATATTATACTGGAATTATAATATACCTTTATATCATTATGATTTCATTCCATTAAATATTAAATATAAATTAAAGTAGCGTTCATGCGTACGTACGACTTACCGTCTCCATGAACGGTGCATTTCATTTCTTACCTCTAAATGTTATGTAATATTATAAATGAATGTATATACTGGATATGTATGATATATATGATATCTAAATCATGAATATAATTCTGGATATAATGGATATTTTACCACATGAACAACCTGTAATTATAAGAAGTTTATTTTTGACTCAAGTACCAAAGATCGACAAAACGACCGTTATTAAATTAAATAATTACATAATGTTCATAACATGGTAATAAATGATATAAAAGAAATAATGAACTTGAAAAAGGTTCTTAATCAAGTAGAAATTAACTTTAGTTTATTATTTAGGAGGTTAAAGAATGATCGAGTCAATTCGGACACGAGGTAAGGGACTATGTCTCAATCTCTTTTCATTGAGGCATATTTTGTTTTATACACAACATTCTTTTATACGGTGTATAAACCCCTTTGACTTTTACTTTTATTAAAAAGAAATCTTTTTATATGAATCATTTTACTAAATGACAAAAAGGAATGTTTTTCGTCATACGTATGCGGCGATAACGACTTCTCTGCTGCTGTGACCATTATTTGAGTTTTGACTTCCTCTACAAGCCATAATTTTTTTTTAAAATGAAAAATAAATACCAAGTTTTACGTTTCTTTATTTTGGTATTGAAAATGGTTTTATCATATCAATGTGTTGTATTGATATCTTGTGATTTTTTTTAAAGGTTGGGGCCGAAGCCTCATTTATTATTAAAGGAAAGTAAATACCTCTTTTAACTGGGTAGAGGGAGACCCATTACATAGCCCGAAGGCCCAGTGGGCATTTAGCCCATTACATGGCCTGTAGACCCATTTTTTTGGCCCGAAGCCCATTCTGTGAATAGTACTGCTACAGTACCTACACTACTATAGTAATGTACAGTACCCTCCACCGCTACAGTACTATGCCGCTGCTACAGTGCCCTGCCGCCGCTACAGTGCTCGTCGTTGCTACAGTACGCCGCTGCTACAGTACGCTACAGTACTGCTACAGTAACCTGCGCATGTTTCCATTATGCATGTTTTATGTGATACGATTATGTTATGGTTTATGATATGTTTTAACCTTTTCATATAAGGAATTCATTGGACTTATTATGTGATGGATGGAGCCCGTTATAGCTCCTTGATGCATCAGTAGGTCTCATGAGACAAACTAGTGTCTTGGCACAAGGCCTTGACAAAATCTTATTTGTAGTCTTGGCACAAGGCCTTGACTATGTGGTTATGATAGTCTGGCATTATGCACTCCATCATTATGAAAGTGGTTATTGATATTGCATGTGATTATTAGACTAGTATAATATCCATGTGAGTAAGTAAATGGCATTATTTCATTTTATTTTTTCCATATTATGTTGAAGTTCATGTTTAAAATGCTTTTGTTTTAGTTATACATTGCCTTAAATGCTTATGTTTATTTATGAAAGTTTCAGCTATATTGTTATCCTTACTGAGCATCTGAGCTCACCCCTTTCTATGTTTTATTTTTCCCAGGATGTGAAGAAATATTTTATGACTGACCTGCAGGGATAGTCTGATGGGGATATGAGTGTAGACTATGGAGACCATGTTATTTTAGTTTTTCACTTTATGATGTAATGTAACATTTATGAATGTATCTAGTGTTTCCAAGGATACTAAACTAATCGGCCTTTCGAGACTTTATCTTTTGTGATCATGCCAATGTTATGTAATAATGCACCAACTCTGGGTAACTAGGGTCAGGGCGTTACATAGGCCTTCGGTTCAGTAGGGATTTCGGGCCACCTTTAAGGCCTTTGGGCTACCTCAAGGCCTTCGGGCCACATGCAGTTTCCCTAGACACACTACAAAAAAGAAGCTTCCCTAGAATAGGATTCAGAGCAGGTGCACTCACCAGAGCAGAACCAAATCGATTTTTCAGAATGAGAGGGTATGGCTATGCCATCGGGACTATCCTATGCTTGCACAGGAAGCCTATCCAGATGGCCATGCGAAGGTGGAGAGCTACTATCATGATGCAGATGCTGAGGAGGGGCAGTTCCTTGTAGATAGTCTAGTTGAATTTTATAAGACCTTTGGGTCATGTAATCTCCTAATCCTACAGGACATGTAATCTCTGAGGCTATGGGAATTGTAAGGGTTCCCCATCATCCCTTGAAAGGGTGGAAATCAAAAATAAATAAAAAATGAAGGCCTTCAGGCCATTAGAGCAGTGCACACTAGGGTTTGAAAAACAATTCTATATACATTTCAAAAAATGTTTTATATAATTACATTTATAATTATCTAACAAACCAAAACATTAATGTTTCATCCTTTGACATTTTTTATCCCCTCTCGAAAATGTTTTCCCATGGTATTAGTTGCCGAACAAATCATTCAAACTCAAGTAAAATATTACACCTATATAATAAAACAAATATTATTTTATTAATACTATAAATAAATAAACTAAACATTAATATGAATGAATACATTAATAAAATTTCAATTTTTAATAAAAAATACACATTTTGAGTTATACAGGTCACATCGTGCATCGTATTGAGGTGGGGTTGATTCTTACACATCGCAAATGAGTTGTGGATTGTTGTCATAAAATATCAAAACAATCTAAAAGGATTTTCTAGGATTTGATTTTGTCCCATGTTTTTCACTAAAATTAACATCAAATTTAAATGACATATTTGGATTTATACCGGTCACATAATTTGTCGGATTGAGGTTTGGTTGACTTTTCCATGTCACAAATGACTCACGGATAATTTTTCAAAAGTATCAAAACTATCTGATGGGTTTTCTCAGTTTTTAGTATGACAATTATGTTTTTTACTAAAAAATAATTCTAAACCAGAAATAACCATTTTGAGTTATACCGGTCTCATCATGCATCGGTTTGAGGTGATACTACTTTATACCTGTCACAAAGGATTTACGAGTCGCTCTATAAAATTATGAATACAATTGGAGGGTTTCTCTTGGTTTTTAGTGAGTGAAATGTTTTGAGATAAAATTTCATTTTTAAACTAATAACAAACACTTTTAGTCATATTAGTCATACCATGTGTTTTATTGTGGTGAGGTTGATTCTTAAACATCACAAATGACTCATGGATAATTTTCTTAAATTATCAAAACAATCTGATTTTTTTCCCAGTTTTTCGTATGTAACTAGTTCTTTTTTCTTAAATTAATGTAATTTTTAAATAAAAACACATTTGGATTTATACCGGTTACATCGTTCGTTATATTGAGGTGTGTATGATTCTTAAATATCACAAATGACACATGGATCATTTTTTTAAGGTGATAAAACAATCCAAATGTGTTTTCTTGGTTTTTAGTATGTCTATTCTATTTTTTACTAAAATATCATTTTAAACTAGAAACAAGATTTTTGAGTCATACTGGTCACATCGTGTGTCGATTTGATGTGTGAATACATCATACACATCATAAAGGACTTAATAATCATTGCCTTAAATTATTAAGACAATCTAAAGTGTTTTCTTGATATTTAGTGAGTGACGCGTTTTGAGATAAAATGTAAATTTTAAACTAATAATAGACACTTTTAGTCATACCGGTCACACCGTCTATTGGATTGAGGTAAGGTTGATTAATATACATCACAAATGACTCATGTATTATTTTACTAATGTATTAAAACAATCCAAAATCATTTTATCGATTTTATGTATATCAGTTGTTCCTTTTACTTAAATTAATGTAAATTTTAAATAAAAAGACACATTTGTATTTATACCGGTCACATCATGCATTTTATTAAGGTGGGGTTTATTTCTATATGTCACAAATGATTCATGAACCATTTTTCTAAATTATCAAAATAATCTGAATGTGTTTTCATAGTTTTTAGTACTCCAGTTGTGTTTTTTTACTAAAATTAATGTCCATTTTAAATAAAAAGATACACTTTGAGTCATACTGGTCACACGGTGTGTCATATTGAGGTGAGGTTGATTTATACACATAAAAAATGACTTATAGATCATTTTCTTAAATTACCAAAATAGTATGAATTTTTTTCTCAGTTTTTAGTATGTTAGTTCTATTCTTTTACTAAAATATCATTTCAAACTGAAAACATTTATTTTGTTTCATTCTGATTGCATCGTGCATCGATTTGACATAAGACTTCTTCATACATGTCATAAAGAACATATGAATCATTTTACTGAATTATGAATACAATCTTAGTGAGTTTTCTTAGTTTTCAGTGAGTGCCGCTTTTTGAGCTAAAAAGTCAATTTTAAACTAATAATGGAAACTTTTAGTCATATCATTCACACCATTCATTGGATTGAGGTGTGGTTGATTCATACACATCAAAAATGACGGATATATTATTTTCCTAAAGTATCAAAACAATTCAAATTCATTTTCTTGGTTTTCAGTATTTTACTTGTTAATTTTTCTAAATTTATTGTTAATTTATTATAAAAATACACACTTAAAGTCATAAAAGTCACATAATGAATGGGATTTCGGTGTGGTTGATTCTTGCACCTCACAAATGATTTATAGATCATTTTCCTAAAGTATCGAAACAATCCTAATGTTTTTTTTTGTTTTCATTATGTAACTTGTTCTTTTTATTAAAAATAATGATAATTTTAATTAAAAATAGACACTTTGAGTCATCCCGGTCTCATATTCATTCTATTTGTATACATTCTTCCATCAGTTATGTTGCCCATTTAATTCTAAAAAAATATATATCAACTTTTGAATAGGATTATTTTCTAAAATCATGGGGGTTCATAATGGATTAATAAATATTTTAAATGAAATAGTAATTATCTTCAAAAATACCTCTACAGGGATGCTAGTTTGTTCATGGAATATGATATCTTTCATAAATTTACAAACATAATAACCATAGTATTTTCTGTTTGTTTATTTCGAACACTGTAGAAATATTGAGAAAAATAATAAATTTTTATATGTGTTTGGATAGTGAAATCTTATTATATATACCCTGATTTGTATCCAGTCGTGGTACTTGTGATGTTCCTTTTCCTTTTCCCCTGTCCTAATTTCATGATGTAGATGATATTTACACACCACCCTATCATAGCCGAATCCTCATTAAAAGATAATATAAATTATATAACTATATGTTTAGTTCTAAAATTTTGGATGTAGTGTATTAAAAATTGACAAAAATCATCATGTGTGGTCAATTTGTTGGATATCCATGCATTGAATCCAAGAAATAAATCTTTGTAGTATCCAAATTGACCGAAATGAGCATCCAATGAATCCTAGATACACACAAATGAATAAGTAATGAAATAAATTAAAATATATTTTATATGATTAAATTGTAGAGTTTTACCTCTACATCATTGGTATTAAGAAGATTCTGTCTTCTAGAATTTTTCTATTAAATGATATGAGTAGGTCTACCACTATTTCACCCTCTTTCTCAGATTCTATTTATTTTTATTCTGTAGAGGTTATGTGAGGACTAACGAGTACAAATTTTTGTTCATGTGGAAATCCCTTCAATTTTTTCATATATATGCCTGTAAAAAATATATAATGTATTTAGTCATAATTATTATTGTATATCATATTTTGGAAAATCGAATCATGAAAACATAACTCATGTATACAGTTAAAAATGAGCATCCTAGACAATCATAATCCAAGACTTGAATTACATTGTCAACACTAATGATACATGGATATTCCCCTTTTTACATATTTTCATCAAAAAGAATTGTGTGAACCCCCCCCCCCAACTTTTAACTTTTTATTCACATGATTCTCTAATTATAATAAATGTGGATATAGAATGGGTGGGTTTAAGGTGCGTTCTGTAGATCATTTTTATCGGTTGGTTGATCCTTGAGATGGTTTTGATCTGTTCTTTCTTTTCACCTTATTCCCTATGTCTATTTGTAATAAAATTCATTTTTTGGACCTTTTTCATTAAATGTTAAAGGATTATCTTCAAAAATAAATTTTAAATGAATATTGCCTTGTCGAAATGTTTTTTACAAGCTATGACGGACATGCAATGAATCTTCCAAGAGTTTGTTCAACCTTATTAATATCTTCAAAATAAATTGGAATAGGTATCACAGCTCTTGGATCATGGTCTATGTTAATCAAAACGTTGACATGACCTGTTGTAAGTGGTCTGTTGTGTAGCATGACGTTCTGAATATTGAAAATTGTAGCCCTCGCTACAAGGTGATTGGTGGGTGTTGATAGATATAAATCCTAGTCATTTTTACCCTGTAAAATTTCAGTACAGAAAAGGTATAAATGTCTATCTAATTCACAATTCACAGAAAAAATTATTAGAACATTGATTACCTCTCCTAAGATATGTTTTTGAGGGGAATAGATCACCTTAATGCTAGTGGGGGTGGGGAAAGATCTTCACTCGCAGGTTGTTCTTCAGTTGTTTCTTCTCTCCCCACCCCATCATATTTTCCTTTAACTCTCTATATAATTATATTTATTTATCAAGGATATATATTCTTTGTCTCATCATTTTTATTTCTTCACTTTGATACTACTCTCTTTTTCTGTCAAAAAATGTTCGGGGTGTCACCCTGAAACCCACACCGCTGACGCAGCCATACTTTTTTGCCTGCATCAAGGCCACCGAAACTTTTTCTGCATCTAGTTTGGATGTTTTTGATTTCTATGACTATTTCAGAAAGAAAATATTGGAAAATAAGTAATCATTTTTATGTAATATGTATTTAAATAAAAAAAATATTTATTATATCATAATTACACATGTTTCCCACACTTTTTGTGTGTTTTCATCTATTAGTATCCCATATTTATTTACATGTGCCTCCTTCTATAGAACATGGTGTGGGATGAAAATGTCCTTGGATTTGGATTCATCAATATTCATATAAATAGAGGAACATAGTTATGGTGTTGTTTTTTTCCCGTAAAATTATTACAGTACATTTAAAATACGTACCAGTTTTTTCAAGGGAGGCGTACCCCATTCTTGCTTTACATTAGGGGTACGATGGTTTTGATACTCATCCCTTATTTTCATCACTTAGTTTATATTTCATAAATTAAAAACTATTAATCAAAGTGATGAATACACGTATCCTAAAACAATGTATTACCAAACACAATGTACCTGAAAAGGATGCTTTGCATGACAGCCAGTAAATTCATCCCACGCTCCTTAGGTTATTCGGTGTTCATAAATAGGAGGTGGTTATGGGTTATTTTTTCCTTCATCATCTTTATGATAAAATCTCTTTAAAATTTTGTGAAAGCATCTGTGAATCCTTCCAAACCTTAATACATAATCCTTGTGTGATTCATTCACTATAAATACACTCTACAAGTGATGATAAAGAGTAAGTCAATATTTCATTATTTTATTTTTTAGTAAATTAATGAAATGATATCATAATTTTACTGTAATATCTCCTCAAATCAATGTATTAAGCCCAATTACCACATGGTGCCATGACTGTATATCAATCAGCATGTGTTGTCGAGTGAAAATTCCAATGTAACTACAAAACATGTCCTTTTGGTGTTAACATATTGTCCCCACTTATTCCATATGACTTCGTATTTGATGCTTTTTTCTTTTACCTTAAATAATTTTTCTAACACCATAAAACTACGATGATCCATTCTTTATGCACTTTCAGTATTTTGATTCCTATCATTTCCTAGATTTCAACATCATCAATATATTCCTATGAAGCACTAGCATCGACATGTGAAGATGGTGGTCATACCTCTATATTGGGAGAAGCATAAGCAATATGTTGAGAAACATATTGGTCCTCTTCACTACGAGTAGAATCCAGTTGAGAGGCATGTTGTGCCTCGGTATTGGGAGCATTATCACATACATAAGTAATTATCTAAAGAAGTGTTTTAACATTTAATTTAGAATACATAAAATAAATAGTTAATAGATAATAACATAAGGTAACGTGATGTATATTATAAAAAATATAACCTGGTTATTAAACTCAACTTTTTTAAGGCTTCAAAGATTTGACCCCTCTATCGACTATCCAAATCTCTTCATTATGATCTCCTCTAACATAAAAAACTGCATCTACATTGGGACCTCTATGAAATGATTATGACATCCCAATTAAAGGGCCATCCTCAGTTGAATTTTTATCTAACCATTTAGTGGTTTTGGTCGATAATAGAACAGTTGACCAATTTCAGTTTGTGGGATCTATAACATAAAATACTTAAACTACCTATGATGCCATTATAAACAGTTATTCTTTGTACCCTTCCTTACTAAAATTAATTTTCATGAATCCAAAATCATCTATTTTAACATCACTCCTATTATCAACCTACTTTAATAGAATAATTGGCACTCGGAATTTCGTATAATCTAACTCCCATATTTGTTTGATGATGCCCAAGTATAACATATTCGTATAAATTGGATTTATGTCCTTATCACAGAAAACATGAATCACTTCAGCCACAAGTGTAACTTTACTATTCTTCATGGTATTATCTTCATCATGTTCATTAGTATAGAATGTATAACCATTAATTACATAAGAATTATAAGATAATGCATACACACTTAGTCCTCCGGCTATCCAATGAAGTCTTTCTGAAATTAAGTCCATATTTTTATTTGACTCTTTAAATATATTATCCCGAGACCATCCTATAAACTATTGATTATGTGTATTTGATATCCATTTTCATCCCTTGATGTATTCAAATGCCTAATAATTTTTTTTTGGGTTTCGAAATATGGATCAACCTCCAAAATTTTGTGCAAAACGTATTGGTGGGTCTGCTTATGATCTGTAATATTGATTGTGACAACCTCCCTTCATGAAATTCCTTCAACCATAATCCACCAAGTGTGATAAGATTTCAGTAGGCCAATGCTTTCCACACCGGACAGGTATTCGGTACATATTTCAACATCTTCCTCAGTAATATATTGATCTTCAATACAACCCTCTGGCTGACATTGATTTTTGACAAACCCTTTCAAAATATTCATATACCATTAAATGGGGCACATCCATATATAGTGTAGAGGACCACATAGTCTAATTTCCCTCACCATATGAACCATCATATTAATGAAATTCTACAGGAAGAACATTTCCAATACACATAATATAGAGGAAATTTCGATTTCCATACTCGTAAATTTCATTGGATCTATAACTTTGTTTCATATAGCTTTTAAGAATAAGTAGAGATTCATTAATGTATAATGGAAATTCTTGGGAAAATTCAATGTAAATCTATAGAAACTGGATCTTGCATCAAAACATGGAATCTATGTGATTTCAGACCCTTTTACATTAAATAGGTTATTGACACAATGTTATTGATAATTGATAAATACCCCTATGGAACCTTTACATCATTCAATAAGTTAAAATACTAAAATCTATTCTACTTGGAAAGAGTGTAAGCAGCTAGAGGAAGAAAAGTTAATTTTTCACCCTTCAGTGGCTCCAAATCTTTTTGTATTCCCATAACAACCATGTCCAGCCTAGCCTTAATTCCATCCTTTTTGGGTACATTTAGAAATGTTCCAATGACATTGTCACGTACAGTTTTTTCAACAAGCATAAAATTAATAAAGTGTTTGATGTACAGAAAATTCCAATATGGTAATTCAAAAAAAATTATCTCTTCTTCCAGCTGCTTTTCATAAGTTTCTTCAAAAATGGTTTACCAAAAATTAGTGTCCACATATTTTACTTTCTCAAACAGTTGATCACTTGTTAGTGAATATGTTTTTGTAAATTCTTATGAAATTCCATAGAATGATTTCATCCAAGATCGATACTTATGTCGTTGGTTTAGAAATATATGATGTCCTAGAAACATGGTTTTTGATGAATGTTTCAACCTAATTTACTATATACCTTGTTCGTAGATGGGAAACACATGACTTTGTTTAATGTTATATCCTGAAAAACTTCCATAATTAGAAAATTCATTTATCATCCCATACAACATGGGTCTCAACATGAAATATTCATTTCTATAATAATCATACAACGTAACACCTGAATCCCAAAATAATTTCAAAGCCTCGATCAATGGAGAACAATAAATATAAATATTATTACCTAGTTGTTTCGATCCTGATATAATAATTGATAGCATGATGTGTTTCTGTTTCATGCATAACCATCCTGTAAATTTATAATTTTTCAACATAGTCGTCCATGTACTATGAGTGTTTATTTGAAAACCAAAAATATTAACTCAATCTGTAGATAACGCAACATAAATGTTTCTCAAATCGTTTCCAAAATCAAGATACTCTTGATCAATTCTATTCCACTAAGGTGACTCTACTGGGTGGCATAGTTTCCCATATTTATTTATTCTATCTACGTGCCATGTCAATTACCCAACAATCTCTTCACTCCTATATAGGCGCTTAAACCTCATAATGACTGGAAACTACCATAAAACATTCATAGGACTGGATTCATCTTTTTTGTATTGAGAAAAACCACACTTTGGGAATTCTCTATGTGATTTTTGGTCCTTTTGAAATAGTATATTGTCATTCAGGTAGGTGTGTATTCATTCAAATATCATACCCATCGAATGTAGCATTCGATTGGCATCGTATGTCTGGATCAGGAGATCATTGTCTTCTGGGAGAATGCCTTTCAAGAGAGTAAGAAATTATGTAAAACTATAATCATTCCAGTTGTTTCATGCTTTGAAATTATATAGCTTCAGTATGGATGAAAATGCTGTATATTTAGTGAAACCACCATACAAAGACATTTTTTCACAACTCTTTACCTTCTCAAACAATTTTGGGCAATCATGAAGTTCATCTTTAATTGTCCTTGTTATTTCCTCAATATGATCTGCATCATCATTCACATTTGTAATCACGTCCTTGATATGGTCTTCTTCATATTCCACACTTATAATCATATTAGATGATCCATAAAATGCACTATTATCCCAACCACTAGCTACATTTGGTTTTTCCCCATGTTTATTCCAACATGTATAACTTCAATCTATTACATGATAGATCAATTGTTCTTCCAAATCCTATGGAAAAACTTCTCTTGAATAAAAACAACGTAAACATGGACAAAGTATTTGAGAAGGATCATATGCATGATCTTTTGAAAACATGATGAACTCTTTCACTCCATCTTCATACTCTCTTGTCAAATTATTGGAATCCATCCAGTCTTTATGCATATCAATATTATTTGATTTGGTGATATTATTATTTAACAAAATAAATACACAAAATATTGATATAATGTAATGGTTTACATAATTCTATAAAAATAAAAACTGAAATGATTACGAAAAACTATAGTTCAAATTTCCTTTGAAAACTATTTAAATAATCACACTTGAAACCCCATTAAAAATTGACCACTTTCACAAATTCTTATTAAAAATAAAAATACCTTTATAAAATAAATCAATCAGTTCCAAAAACTCTTTCAAAAAACCACAATTCGTTTTTTTAAAGCATTCAATAAAACTTCATGACTATATAATCTTAATCATTTAAAATGAATGACATCCCTCTAAGAAATATTTCAAAACACTTGAATCATTTTAAAATATCCACATAGGAATTTTCATAAAGATATAGATCCTAATATAGACACTATATAAAAGATACATAGAAAACACCTTAATTCATCCCAAATCAATCAGTGTTATACGATTCCATAACATTATTCTAAAGGTAGGTGAAATTATAATAATTTCTATAATAATTTGATATTGTGATCCCCAGCATTGGATATCCCTTATCCATGCTTCCGTTGTCTAGTTATATCAATTATATTTCACCACAACATGAGAGTCCCAAGAGATATGTTCCATAGTCAGTGACCACACTCACAACCATGAAACACCCATCTTCCAGTTTACTAAAAACACTACATTATCCCAATGATCTGTGGTTCACACCAAATCAATCGGTTATACACCCCAAGATTAATGTATATGTCTCTCACATGAAGTACAATTGGTTACTTCATTTATAAATACACCTAATAAAATCAATAAGAATGAACCTGTTACATAATCAAAAATTTCTCAAGTTTCATTCCATTCACACAAAGAATTTCCCTATTCCACTCATCGCTAGAAGAAACTATGTTGTTTTCCCAATAATTTTAAGTAAATCATGTCTCAAGTCAAGATAAAAAAATAAATATGGTACTAAACTAATAGATGGTATGATTTTCAATATTCTATTTTATAAAATCTTCAAAATGGCTTTATAAATAACATTACAAAGACTAATCATTCTAAAATTCTTAACTGAAATCATATTAGTAACCTCTAGAATCCAAGTGATGAGAGTATCATTATATGTCTCAAAATAATTATTACCTATCAAAAACTCATTCATGAGGTTAATAAAATCATGTCCCAAAATATTCTATAATTTTTTAAAGAAAATTTCAAAAAGAAAATCTAGGTTTGGTACCTTTAATGGATGTATCAACCTAAATTTCATGACAACTTCATAACATTGAATATCAATAGTTAATAATTAATTCACAAAACTTGTTAATGTTTTAATAAAATAATAATTTATATATTTAGATATAAAATCATGCTAAGAATAAAATATTATTTGATAATCACTTGAATTATATCATTTTTCCTTTGAGGGGATTCACTATAAAGTGCTTGCGAGTGGAAGGATTCATTACATGAGTTATTATGGTTATTTTACTAGGGTGTCTAGAAAGTGGCTCAGGTAGATTTGGATAGGTAGGGATAATAAAAGATATGTTTCTGTTATAACTCAATTTATCCCTTAATAAAAATATCAATGTATTCGTCTAGGAAATAGGATTTTCATCCAAACAGCATAAATTTTTCATGGTATGCTTATTCAATTTATGTCATGTGTTTATCCTTTATTTCTAATTTTCCTCTAGGGGAGTTATTTTCAAAACCATGAGGATATTGTAACTAGAACATAGATATCTGATGTAGTGACATATTTGTAGCTTTAATTCTATGTTATGGTATATCATGTTTGGGAATTTTTTCAATTCAGGTATGTTCAAAAAATTCTTCTGTTATCTACATGTTTCAGGGGTTTCTTTTATGTTTTGGGGGTTTAACATTAGGATTGTTGATTTATACCAAATCCAACTAATGGTATCATATATTTTTCTTATTCTACTATCAGTAACCAAAATGTGGCATTAAATCTTGGTTACATAACATATGGTCATTATTTTATCAACACTCGATAGAAATTCTTGGTTTCAAGACTGTTGGATTTCATCTAGTGAAGTGGTTTTATATGATTTAGTGGAATTTCAATAGTAAAGAAGTTGTTTTTCCATTGAAATGGGTAAGGATTGGATTGATATTCAATGGTGGGGGATTCAAACTTTGGGGGAAAATTTCCTTCCTACTCCTGGAGAGTACAAAATTTACACTAATTTTGAATTAGTTAGAAGTGAGGTGTTCAGTAGAATGGGAAACCATGTGATAAAATCATTAGAAATTTTTTTAAAAGGTGTTTCCAATAGAATCTAGATCCTAGAGTGAAGATGGATAGGACTCAAAGATTTTGAGTATTAATGGTGGATGTGTAGTAGAGGGAGGGATCAAAGAGTATGATTAGTCCAGGTTTTGGTGAAACATTGGTTCTCGGTGAGAATGTATCAATGCCTAGAAAGTGAATCATTTTGATCCATATCTACAGAGAGCATATTGATTCCTAGTAATAGTGGGGGTGTAATCCCATACTAGGGAGAGAGGATCAATGTCAAGCAAGTACATGTCCTAGGTCTCACCTTAGTAATTGGGGTTCTCATGATAAATCAAATAGAGGAGATCAAAATAAATCATGAATTAAATCTCATAGAATTTTAATGACATAAAAAAACTATTTATCTCACCTATAAACACCCTTCCCTAAAAAACCTCTTTTTAACCATATATAACACATTCCAAAAGAAAATCAACCTACATTATATAACCATAAAAATCCAAATATTATATAGAGAAAATATTCCTAAATCAAAAAAAATTATAATGTTCCAACCATGCCTTTGAATATTCATTGATAACATAAACATTAAATTATTTTAAAAAAAATTCAAATGATCCTTAAATATTTAACCCAATTTTAACACATAAAATCCTTTATCGGAGACCAAACACGATTCAAAATGTAATAAAAAACTCCTTTCAATAATAAATGAAATAAATTCCAACATAAATATATCAAACATACATAATTGGGTGTCCGAAAATCATATAAGATATAATTACATATTAATAAATCAAATTAATATATATAAGATTCATAAAATGATAACAGAAGAACACCAATGTTCAATAATAATCAAATCCCCTTCAAAAAAACACCAATATGCAATTAATGTAATGCGCAAACAAGGACCACTAATTTCTTTTCAAAAACCATCCAACATGAAATTCATTTAATGTACAAACAAGGGACACCAATAGACAAAATTTTCAGTGGGATATTTAGCCCATATAATTTCCAACATCACAATTAAACAAAGAGAAAGAGGAGGAAAGTCACTGAAGAGGTGTCGTTCAATGCACAGTAGAGGTGCGTTCGCGGTAGAGGAGAGGTTCGTAGTGGAGAAGTCCTCCAGTGGAGGAGAGGCGCATGGAAAAGGTGTCGGGCATGGAGGAGGTGTGGCGCATGGCAGAGGTGTGTTACGCAGCAGAGGAGTGGTGCATTGTGGTCTGGTTCATGTATGGTGGAGGTGTGGTGCACGGTGGAGGAGAGGTGCATGGAGGAGTGGTTTTTATAAAAAGAGAGGTGGTGAGAGAGGAGGAGGAGGCGTGGTGGCTATGATCGGCTTCCGTGAGAGCTTAAGGGGTGTGAGGAAGGAGGAGGAAGTTAGGGTTTTTTTATAAAATCTGGTAAACTTTTTATCAGTGCTAGCTAAAAGTGCTGATAACGATATGTTTTGTCAGCGATAAAATAGAAATTGTTGATAAAACAAGCATTTATTAGCACTTTTTTAGCACTGATAAATGCATATCATTATTAGTGCTTAAAAAGTGATGATAAAGGATGTGTTTATCAGCACTACAAATATAGCACTGATAAAGATGTCCTTTATCAGCCCTTTTTTAGCACTGATAAAGTTATGCCTTTATTAGTGCAAAAAAAGCGCTGATAAAGATATAATGTTAATAATTATTTATATTATTATATAAAATTATAAAATTATATACCTGATAAATATATATTTATATTTATAAAATTATAATTTGAATAATTATAAAATTATAATAAATATACTTATAATATTTATAATCATAGAAATATATGTAATAAATATATTAACTATATATATTTATAAGATTATAGATTTATATAACTCTATTTCTTCGAATTTTATAATTATTTATATAAATATATATTTATTTATAATTATAATTATAAATGAATACATATTTATTTATTTATATGATTATAAAATTATAACAAATTAATTTTTCTAATATTTATAATTTTAATAATATTTAAATTTAATATATTTCTTATAATTTTATAATTATTTAAATATATATATAATTATTTATAACTATAACTATAAATATTTGTTTTTATTACTATTTCTATATATTTATTTAATTATATATAACATTATATATGAAAATAATAAATATATTTTTTATGAATTAATAATTATTTAAATATATATATATATATAATAAATATATATTTATTAGTAATTTAAAAAATAATAAATAATTATTTATATTTATAATTATAAATATATATATATAATTATAAAATTACGAAAAATATATTTATAATTTCATAAATATATATAAATAATATATTTATTATAATTTCTTTATTATTTAAATATATCTGCATTTATTTAGAATTATATTTGTAACTATTTGTATTTATTTATAGATAATTGTATATAAATATATATAATTAATATAATTAATATATTTATTATAATTTTTTAATTATTTAAATATATCTATATATATTTAAGAATTATAATTATAAATATCTGTATTTATTTTTAAATATTTGTATATATTTATAAATATATTTATTCAATTATATATTTATAATTTTATAAGTAGTATAATAAATATATTTATTATAATTTTATAATTTTTTACATATATATATTTATTTATAGTTATAAATATAACTATAAATAAATATATTTATAAATTTTTGTATATATTTATAAATATATTTATATATATTTATTTATAAAATTATAATATATGTACTTATTGTAATTTTATAATTATTTATATATATATAGTTATAATTATACATATGTATAAATAAAATTAAAAAGTATTTATATATACTTAAAATTTAATAATTATAAATAAAATAAATATGATTATTATTTAAATATATTTAATGTAATTTTAAAAATATTGTGAACATAATATAGTATTATGGGTAACATGAATTAATCATATACACCTAGTAAAATATATATAATAAAAATCGGGTCATCAATGGACAACAGGAATAATAAGAAGAGTATAATGTATAAATGAATATTCATAACGATACATAACATATATGTTGTCATGATAAATATATTAATTGACCAAATTCATTAGAAACACATATATATTTAAAATATAATCTTATACTCTTCTAAAAACAATATATATATATATATTTGAATTATTAAAAATGCATTTTTTTATTTAATATATACAAATAAACATTATTTTTTAATATAAATATAATAATTATTTATAAATTATTATTAAAAACTTTTCTTCGTGATAAGAGTAGCACGGATAAATTTACCCTTTATTAGCACTGATAAAGGATAGATTTATCATCACTTTTTGCTAGTGCTTATAAAGCCCCCCCCATTATCAGTAAATTCTACTTAGCGCTGATAAAACGATGTGCTTACCTTGCCCCGTTTTGTGGTAGTGAATATAAATCCTAGTGGTAGTACTGTAAGATTGGTGATGGTAGTATAAGTACCTTTCAATGGTAGATCTCCCCCTTCATGGTACCAACATGCGATGGTAGCACTGTCACAAGAATTTCATTGGTAGTAGTGACCCTGAACCTTCACAATAGCAGCGTATAACACTTCAATTGTAGAAGATTCATCGACCTTAGTAGTAGCTCCCTTCTTATAATATCACTGTGTAGCAGTGGCACCTCATTTCACTGATAGTAGCAACACTTCTCAACAACTCTAGTGGTTGAAAAATAAATTCAAATGTAGTAGTACAAAACTCTTTCTACCACAAGTTGATTTTTCTAAAACCAGTTAGAAATATATCGTGCATAAGTTCTAAAAAATTATCTTCCATTAGTTTTTAAATTTAATATGCTGAAAAATAATATTATAATACCATCATTTTATATAATATTATTACCATCAGTTCAACAAATATAATACTACCAGTTAATCCTTATATGGTTGAATATAAATTTTCTAAAATTATAATTGTTTTTATTTTAATTTGTTATGCCATTAATTTTTTTATATACCATTATTTTTTAAAATTACTACATCATATTTAAAATTTTCAATCTTTTTTTAATCAATTATATTTTATCAAAAATATAATTACATGTTTTTTGAATCATTAAAATTATATTTTTTGTATACATACACATGCAATATAGTCTTTTTTATGCACTATTTTGTGACTTATTTAATATGATTATTTACAAAAAGCTTATTCAAATATTTAAATTGTTTTATTAATATGTATTATACATTATTATATTGAAAATATTATTATTATTATTTTTAAACACATTACATGCATGAATTAAAGAGTGATAATTCATTGAAATTTAGAATTATATTTTAGAGGTAATGACTATATTCCATGTCTTGTAATTTTATAACTTATGGAATGAAATTATTGGACAATTAGATGATCATATAAGATCATGGTTTAAATGATGATTCAATGTTATTCTATTGGAATTTTTTCAAGGGATTATATAAACATCATACTATTTATTCAATAAAATGAGTGACACATTAATTCTTGTTTCACATACTATCAAGAACTCTTATGACCATTCTTCTATTACTGTGATCATGAAAGATACTTTGACTATTTTATCATTTACTATTCAAGTGATCAATATCATTATACATCATCATATTTTCCATTTGATTGATACTATTTTAAATTATTTTTTTCATCATGGTGTAATCTTTTAGAAATATATTTGTAATTTTATGTGTTGATTTATTATTTTCCCAATCATAAGAAAGATTCATATTGGTTATTCCACCAACCCAATTAAATTTTAAGAGTTTTGACTCTTGTATAAAAGTCATTTCAAGATTGGTTTGTGACTCCTAAACAATGACAGGGTTTTCCTTTCGGTGTGGTAAAAGACAATATTTGTAACAGGTTATTACAACTCTAAAATTGAGTTTCTCTTAGTGGGTAAAAATATTATAGTGAAGTAGACAAATACAATGAGTGGACTAGGATATTTTTTATCTAATGCATTATAAAACACTATGTTCATTTCATTTTTTCCACTACAATATATATATATTGAACACTGAAATCACTAATGATTCTATAAATAATAAAATATAATGGATTATTTAATCTAAAAATATTAATCATCTATCCACCACCGCTCTAGTCTTTTTATAAATGAATCATGATCCAATAATTTCTTCTTTATCTTTATACAATTCTCTTACATTGTTGTATTGATCATAATAATTATGTTTAGATTTATCATCCTTGTTTCCATCAGGTTAAACATGATATATCTTGGGTTCAAGTAGCTAAATCTATTATCCAATCTTTATTTTAATTATAATTACACCATCCTCAAGATTTGTATTGTTTGTGTTAAGAGTTTGGAGGATTCTTTTTTAGTATTTTAATAAGAAATTATAAATATATATATAAATTCATTATTGTTTTCATTCAAATAATAATCATCTAACTATACCATTCGGTTCTCAAATGATTGTTCACTTCTTGAGGGATGCACATAAGTGTTTTTATATAATGGGGTTGGTTAATAGGATTTGTTTTGGTACTATAGTTAAAATAATATTGCTTTTTTTTATTATTTCTATTTTGTTGGTTAGTTTGGGAATTAGTTTTAATAGAAGGTTTTTTCCTGATTCTGTACATATCCTAATTTTATTTGGGGTTTATCATTCCATAGTTGATTTTTCTAGAATTTCCTTGTCTAAAATGACATTGAACAACATTATATCCCCTTCACATCGACATAATGGTCAGTATAATGATTATATAAAGAACACAAACCACATACTGGAGGTGGGTCATGTTACCCAATTATATGATTCCCAACTAATTTTCTCAAAACAACTGTCATTTTATCAACTCTTTTTAATATTACAGCTGATTAATCAAAAGTTATTGTCTCGTCAATTAATATGGTTCATGTATGGCTAGTAATAAATTACTATGAGTTTATAACAATCATTTTAAAAAATATTCTAGCCTATTCTAGTGAATTACATGACAAGGCTCCTCCAAATAAGGCATCGGGAAAGTTTTTCACATTTTCTTATAGGACTTGGTATAAGAAAAATTATAAGTGATTTTTTCCATTGAATTGAACTGGAAAGCTTGTTTAGATATTCTTAAATCATTCCCAATACTCATTTATAGTTTCTCCAGTTGATTATAGAATGGTGTATACATATATTTTTTTCATTGTTCTCCTAAAGTACGGAAAAAACTCATGCATGAAGAATATTTTTATATATTCCCTATTGTTGACTTATTCTAGTTTTATGTTCTATATTCATTCATTAAAATATTGCTATGTGAAAAGGGGAATTCTATATACTTGAATTTTTCTTCCACAATACCACAAGGATGAATGTTTTATTGATGTAGGATAATTCATCAATATACATTTGGGTCATCACCTATAAGACCATAAAATTTATATAGCACTTGATTCATGTAAAATCAAAATTCATAATCAAATTTATATGTAGTAAAAACCAAATGATTTTTCTAGTCAGTATATTAAGGTGTAAAAATATCACTGAGGGTTTGGTAGGGATTGATATCCCCATTTTCTAGTTTAGAGTGTACGTTGAGAGTTGGTATTGATTCTATAAGTATTATTTACTCAAATTCTATTTTAAAATTAATATTTCTTAATTTGGTTAGTTTTATCCTAGTTTCAGTATCAAAATCTTATATTATATTATTTTAACTATGATTAATTCAGTGTTAAGATTAACATTTTAAGAAACAACATCCCCCACAATAGTTCAAAATTTTATGGATTTCTTATTATTGGGTGTGAAAAATCAATTAATTACATATTAATAGTATAGAGTATAACCTAGGTAGTCTCCTAAAAATAAGTCCACAAAAAATGGTTTGTCTATTTTTATGTTGTTTTAAGAAATTGATACTAATTTCATTTGATGATTCAAATTTTATAAATTAGTTAAAATAGGATGTTTGAAATCAATTCATTAAAATGTCTGATCGATAATGGAATGACTGGAACTATTTCAAGAAAATCATATTTTCAAATTTTAATCATTCATACTCTACTTCAGTTGGTATAAGATATATTCCATGATTTCTTCCTTTCTACCCCTTGGACAGATGGTTATTCAGAGAACATCTGTTTTAGAGGTCTTGTGTCAATCAACCCTCCATCCTATGTTTGCAATCATTTTAGTGGATCCACATAGTTTATATAGTAAATCACCAAAAAAATTTCTCTATTACCCAATAACTAATAAAACCAATATCAAATCCACACATGTGTTGATGATCAGTGATCACAGACCACCCATTCCAAGAATGTTTTATCCTATATAGTCTATCAATGGGTGGATGAAGATTATGGATCACTGAATGGTAAAATTAATCATAATAGACTCCTGACCAAAATCAACTTCATTAGAAAATAAAAAATAAATTTTATGAATTGCAAACATATTGGTAGAACAAACATTGTGTTTTATTAAATTAAGAATAAAAACTCAAGCATTAGAAAAGAGTCGATCCCCCTCATCCCCAATCACTCTAATATTTTAACCCTCCATGTATAGGTTAATTATAACAATTTTGGTAAGTGGTGAAATCATGATTAAATAAAACCTAAATGAAAAGAAATTAGAAAAGTCAAGGAACAATAGTGTGTCCTCATCTTACAAATACCCTTGTTAATAATTGATACCAAATCATCCATGGACTGTTATTTATAGTCATAGGTCTCACTCTAATATGTCTTAATCCCCTTTAATTGTGATAATATATCTATTCTAACTCAATAATAGGGTTTATGAGGGTTTTGGATCAAAATTCTCACTAATCCATCATAATTTACATCAGAATTATTAATTTTTGGTACTTTACAACTTGGTTCATAGACTATGAAATAGTCTCATGCATTGAAAAGTCTTTTTGTCCCACTCAATTATTTTTTTTTCTTCAGGGTATGAACTTCATATAATAATTTATATCATGTTTCTCATTGTTAATAGTCTATTAATTATGTTAAGTGATGTTTTCAAGAATATTTTACACTATTTTCTCTTGATTTTGTAGTTATAACCCTTAGAAATGGTCTTTCACATGAATTAGGACATGAGACATTCTTTAGTGCTAAATACTTCACCTTTAATCTAATTTTCAAACAGTTTTTATATCCTATTGTAAAAAATATATTCAAATACCTGCACGATTAATCAATTAATTTACACAAACAATAAATTTTACATCAAAAAAATAAACTAGAAATGGTTATAAAAAAATGATACAAAAAATATTTCCATTTAAATATTCCCATTTTCTTGTAACATAACTATGGATGAAATAACAATTTGAATAATCACATGGATATCAATAAATAATTTTATCATGATTTAATGTATAATATTGGACATCTTAAACATATTGTCAAGGACTCATTCCATGCCATAATAGATAAATAGGTATTTTATCGACAAAATAAAAAATGTGTTTTGTCTCATGATACCTATTGATACATTGAGTGGATATGTAATTTAAGGAACACTATTCACTTTATAAAACTAATTCATTATTCATATTAATAAAAAATAAAACTTAATCGGCATGCCCTAGAAAACCAACACTCTCCTAATAGAAAGAATTATAATATAGAGAGTCAACACACTCTCTAGAAAAACTGATCTTAACTCATCAATAGAAAGAATATATATTCTATTATTGTAACATATCCATAGTGTAGTATAAGTAATTAATTTTTTTTTCATTTATGATTAAAAATTCCATAAAAATATTATTAAAATAATTCATTAACATAATATTCTTTTTTAAATTGGAAATCACATTTAATAATTTTTTTACATAATACCATGAAAATAATTTTTTTAAAAGAACCCTAGAAACAAGAAAAGATCATTTCAATATTGTTAGTGATCATGATGGAGATAAATTTCTTTTATTCCATAATTTTAAAAAAAATATTTTTTTCACATATTTGGTAAAGGGTTAATTTTTATGAAAATCAAAAAAAGAATATTTTCAATACATTTTTTAAAAAACCATTATAAAAATTTACTTTTGAAAATAAATTTATAATATTTAAAAAAATTATAGACAATTTTTTAATACATAAATATGGTATAAAAAGTTTTTTTGACCAAATGAGAAATAATGTATGTTTTCCATGAAAAAATATTATATAGGACAATTGAGTACATAGAGAGAGAGAGAAATGAAATGAAAACATGTAATTTTTAGAAATAACAGTAGGATATGTATATATATTGTGTTTAAGATATAAATATCAAATAATTTACCCTTTAGAGACTTAAAAATAAATAATCTTGAATAATGATGCAATTATGAAATAAACCATTGCCACATTGGTACGATTCAAATAAAAACCCATTGGATGAAATAATTATAATTATAATATTAAAACAATTAATTATGTAGGATCCATGATTTTATATTTTAATTAATTATTACATACACCTCATAAACATAAATTTATTTTTAACATCAAACATTCCTCTATGGAATTGAATTGAGACAAAGAACCCTTACCTCATGTCTGACATTACTTAATAGAACTATAACTTCATGTATAATAAATTTAAATTTATTAGATTTCATTAAAAAAAATAATTTAAATACTTATAGTGCCATATATGTATGACTTATAACATTTTATCACCCCTTTATTAGTAATTCCATATTAAAAACATCGTTTCTAGGAATTAACTCTTTTGTTTTTCTTAGAGGTTTTCATTTGGAAATTGTAGTCCTTCTAAATTGATCATATTTCAATTATATAAATAATATTAATAATGATATAAATTTAATATTATAAATTATATACATATTTATAATAATCTATAAAATATTGATATATGAAAATTAATTACCCCATTAATGGAGACGATAGACCATGGATTCCTGGGGCGGAGCCCCCTAATACGATCTATTACCGGGAGCATCTGAACATCAGGCCCGGCGCCGACGTGAGGAGGTGGGTGAGTTGGGCCCGTTACAGGTCCAGCATGACCGACCAGGAGACCTCCCATTTCTCGGTGTCATCGTTGTTGCAGGGGGACGAGTGGTTAGGGCCCACCCACATGCCGGTTTCCACTCCCGTGTATGTTTCTATACTGTCACAAGGGCTTTTCCAGCTATTTACGTGTTTTTATAAACATCAAATTAAAGCAAAAATAATAATAATAATAATAATAATAATAACCATTTATTTATGATTTTTATAGAAAATTAATTGTATCACTTGGTTGAGTAGGCCATCCACATATATGCACAAGTGGCACTTTAACTTCCCATTTGATGAAAAAGATGGTGAATAATGGTGGTTAAATATTCATAATAAAATTTCATTATATTTTAGATATTTAAGATATTATTTTATAATTATTAACAATATTTATGGGATGTATAAGATGGAATGAATTGAAATAGGATGGGTGGGGTGATTTTATATCCTTCAGTTGGATTACCTTATATATACTCTTGAGGATCCTTTAAATGGTCTTTTAAGAATTAAATTACCTCTAATTCATCTCTAGGAGAGTTTATAATTAAATATTACTAGTTTTTACATGATATATGAACTATGGAAATGAGATTTGGGAAGTCATTCTAAAAGTGTGGTGAAGGGAACTCTTGTAAGTTTTCAAAATATTAAAATATAATAAATTCATTTTCATGAGCATGTTGTTAACAGAATGTCTTGTAATAAAATATAAGTATGATATTGTCCAAATATAATCATAAAATTATAGTTATAGATATTTTTATATCTTTTTAAACCATATCATTTAGATTGGCCCCTTTGTAAACCATTGTAAACATTAAGTTCGGTAACAAATGTTTCACTCATAAAGGGTCATAATTTTACTTATAGGTTAAAAAATTTCTTATAAATGTATTTATTTTTGAATTTTAAAAAATTCATATTTTTACTTTTCCTATTTTATGATTTTTTATATTATTAAATAATTTGATATATTTTTTTTTCTTAAAATGTCAATAATTTAATTTTTTGGAAGTATTCACTTGATTTGATTTAAATGAAATGGATATAATAATAAAATTAAATTTTTAAACATTAAAACACCCCAAATATTCTATATTAATCTATATAATTCTATTCATACTATTACTCACCAAAACAGTATTACTATTATATTTTTTAAAGTCATTTACATAATTTTTTTTCTATCGCCTAAAAAAGCCTTATGTCGACGTTGTGTAATCATTTAATTTAATTATGTAACACATAAAATTTAAAAAAAATACTATGATAAAATAAATTAATTCATATTAAAAATATAAATTTATACTAAAAATTATACTCTTTCTACCATTCTGTAATAATTTTAGTGATATTAAAATTAAAAGATTCTTCTTTTGGGAATTTCAATAATTAAAAAAATATAAATATCATTATCATGGAAAAATTGAAATAAAATGCCATGTATTACAATTTTTGAGATATGTTTTGTAATTTATATCATTTAATGAAAATATGGTAGGTTTTGGTTGATTTTTATAACTTATTTAATGTTTTTAATTTTTTTCCCATTTTACTATTACTAAGGTGACAAATATTTACTAAAGTTACATTTCATAATTACCAAAAATAAAAGGAACCTATTTCACAAATTTGAACACCCTATTTCTAAATATTTTTATCAATTTTTCACTATTTAATACCTCAATGTGGACTAAATTAATTTTATTATAAATCTATAAAACACAATATGAATAGTTTCCAAAAAAAAATTATTTTTAAACATAAAAATTAACTTATATAAAAAATATTAAAATTAATGGTTTAGATAGTGTTATTTATATTATTTAGAAATAAAATTATTAAATTAAATCAGTGAGTGGTAAAAGATCATAAATTCATAAGCATAATTTTAAGTCATGAAATTTCATCAGTGAGTGGTGAAAATATCATCATGTCATGAGTAATTTAATTTCCATAAAACCATAAATAAGTGAGTTTTGAAAAGATCATAAATTCCTCAAAATGATGGAAAATGGATATCATTTTTAATTTGATATCAATTTACTAAATTTGATGTAATTTTTTTTAATAAATAAATATATAACCTGAGAACAAATAATTACTTTATTTATTTCAATTTCATAAGCACAATTTCATCATTTGGTTGTTCTTCGATCATTTTCCAATTTATATATAACTCCTTGAAATTAATATTCAAGATAAAATTTTCATTCTAGGATCACTAAAATTAACTTTTAAAGATTCATAAGATCTATAAAATAAAGATAATTTATTTCTCCTATGTCTAGATATTTAACAAAACCAAAATCATTTTCACATTTTATGTAGTATAGATAAATATTTATAGGATTAAATAATACATTAATACATAAATCCTTACCATTGACACCAAATGTACAACATTACCAAAAGAGTCCTCCAAAATATGTATAACCAAATTCAAAGACCAACTATCTAAATGATTTGATCATATATTTTTTTAAGATCAACTGAACTGTTATCTCTAAATAATATCAATCACTCACAAGGTCATATTAAAATAATGTATATTCCTTATCATATACTCCCAATAACATTCTATTATTTTTCATTAATATCCTAAATCACCATAAAGACATTATAAAATCATATATTCTTCCTTAAATTAACACATTCTTTATTACTTTAATGTTTTTACCTTAATCATATAAAATTCCCGATATAGTTTACTTAATATTAATCACTTAGTCTCTAAATAATTATTCAATAACAATGATATATATATGATATATTCCCAAAATTCACTAAATCATTTATTCAAATCAACCATAAGTATCTCAACAACAATGATAATATTAACCGTAATGATTATGATTAACTTTACAAATATCTCAAAAAAATATTAAAACAAAATTCCAAAAATAATTATATCATAAAATTATCTACTAAACCCAAGGGTTTTATTCCCATTAATAAATCCTAAAATATTTTTAATCATGTTAAACTCACATGACATAAAACCTCAAACAGGGTATCTATGATTTCAAGCATTTGATCAACCATTGATTTCTTATCATATGACTCTTTATGTTAATACAATATCACTATGGTATATCATAGTATTCCATGAGATATATTCTCTAATTCTTATAATTTTTCAAATATAGAATGTAAATTAACCCATTCAAATCCCCTGGGAGTTTGAAAAGAGGCATACAGTATAATAACATTAACCATTCACAAAAATGATGCCTGAAATATAATCAACCAACTCTATTTAGGGTTATTACCCATAGATGCATCTTTACCAAAACAATGTCCACTTATAGTATCTAGAATGGTTTGTAATGCAATTAAAACTATATAATCCATACCTAAAATATATTTATTATATTATCTTATAATTCGATATATCCTCAAAGACTATCATAGGGTTATATTCTTTAATATAGGTTGGCCTTAATGTAGTTCATAAGGTTTCATCGTATCTTCCTCGAATAGAAATTGTAATGAACCCAACCCAAGTATCCTAGATCTGGGGGTTACTTTATTACATTGGCACTATATACAAGAAATCGCATCCCAAAGTATACAATAGTTTAGTATTCTTGTTAAACTTGATATATGACGGTATCTCACATTACATATTAAAATATAAAACATAACATATTATTTTCTTTGATATAATTAATGTTCCATATAGAATATCTTATGATATCAATCATAATATACTTCTTGGAATCCTAGTAAATAGAAACATAAAAAGTTGTGAGATTATATGCTGAGTATGGTAATTCCTACAACCAAATAAACCATAGAAAAAATAAGTCACAAAAAAATGGAAGGAATAAATTTTGATCAAATAATGTAATATAAATATTCTTATGATCTAATAAAAAATCCATGGATTACATAATAATTAAAATAATATCATAGACATCAAAAACTGAGTTTATAATAAAGTAATTCATAATGCCAAACATTTTAAAGTTACCACTAAGGACTCAAACTAATAAATTCTACATAAATGAGAAAGTACATGGAAAAATACCACACTATTTTTGTCTCGTGAGATATACCAAGTATTAAAGGGGATATTTAATTATAGGACCCACTTATCACTTAATAACTCTAATAAATTCATTTTATTAATAAACAATTAAACATAATAAATATGCCTTGATAATAAAAAACTATCTATATAAGATTAAGTATCATACACATGTTCAAAAATTTCTACAGTAATACTGATAATGAAAAAATAAAATAAATAATAAGTATATTTTCATTAAAATATATTCATAGTAAAGTACTTATAAAATAAAGGGTTTCTAATGTTCCTGAAAAGTAATACTCTAAAAATCATTACAAAAATTCATGAGGGGAATTCCAATTTTACATAGAAAATCGCCTTTAAAAACTATAAATTTCAATAATATAAAGGAAAAAAATTTCATTGAAATGAATTTTAGTAACTTGAAAAGGATGTTTTTAAACATTTAGTGTTCGTGTCGGTGGGAAATTAAATTTATATTGTAATTGTTAAAAAATCAAATTCACACATTCAATAGAAATGGCCTTGTTCATAATATGACAAGAATGTTCTTTTTATACCATTTTATAAAAATTAAAACAACAAGAAAAATGAAATTAAAAAATAAATTATTCATAGTGAAAAAAATTCTCGAAATAATTTTTGAAATTATTGATATGAAAGAAAAAGTATTTCTGACTAAAAAAAACCAATTCCATATTTCCTTTAATTTGGTGTCTTCAGTACATAATTAGAGTAAAATGAAATGAAAGAATTTAATTTCTAGAAAAAAAACTTGAGGATAATAACATAGAATATGTTTATGAGAAAATGATCAAATAAATCTTTCAGTGAAGACTTAAACATAAACAATCCTAAATAATGATGAGATTGTGAAATAAACCCTTACCACTTTGGTATCATTTGAATAAACCCCATTGGATGAAATAATTTTAATTTTAACATTAATAACCCTGAATTATTAAGAATAAATTATATAACATTTCAAATGATCATTAATTACACCTTATAACCATAAATAGGTTCATAACATCAAACGTGACTCAACAAAAAAAATTCAAATGAAGAGCCCTTATGTATAGATCTAATTGCTTCCAAATCAATATAAAATCTAGTATAATAAATTTATATATATTATTTCAATAGCATAATCATTTAAATACATATATTATCATATATTATCCACTTAAAACATTTTAAACCCAATTTATTAATAATTACTTTTAAAAAAATTCTTCTCCTTGTGATAACAATCTCTTTTTTCATTGAAATATCGGTTCACTGGTTCTAGGTCATGTACATTGACAATAATTAAATTATCTACATAGTATTCATAATCATATATATATCATATATATATATATATTATACATATTTAAAATCACCCATAAATTAAAGAGATATAAATATTAATTACATTATTCATTGATATGGTATGTTATACGTACACATGAAGGTTGTTTCCATTTTTCAAAGGATATAAATAAAGAAAGGTAAATAACAATTAAACATTAAAAATAATTATAATATCATATATATCATATAAAATCATTAAATGTTTTCTTATTACAATCAATTTAAAGAGAAAATGAAAAATGAGTCATATGTCTTCAAGGTGGTGGTGGTACACTAGTATGCATGAGTGGCTTTATCCTTATCCCACATATAGGAATGTAAGAATGAAGATATAATATTATAATTCTACAAGAATAAATATGTCATAAATATCATATATAAACATTAAACACATCATAATAACCTTCCATGAAATATAGTGATGGAAAATGATTTTTATTGCCACGTGGAGGCGGTAATCCACACATATGAATGAGTTATACTTTCAATTCCCATTTGATAGAAAATAGTTAGAGTAATGGTGGATACATAATCATAATAAAATTTATGTTTATTGAGTATAATAATGTTATTCTATTTTAATTAATATCAATTATTTACATGAGGTATAAGAATAAATAAATTAAAAAATCTTTGGTAGGATGATTACTTATCTTTCATTCGACCTCTTTTAGATCCATTCTTAATGACCCATGGAATTTGATTTTAATAATAACAAAATACTAAAGACACAAAAATCTCATTCATTCATATTACATATTAATAGATTAATATTTATTACATTACATAATGATCCATTCCATAATCATGTGGTTCTATAACATTTGGAAGCATGGTTATATAAACCACCAGTTCGTAGTTGAACTACAAAATCAACCATTTCATTCTTCATAACTATCACCCTTCTTAAAAATATCACACATAATGCGATACACCAAAAACTGTGAACAAAATATTGGAAATGTGGTAAAAAGGGAGATATCAATGATAACATAAGCACAACACGAGAATAAGTGTATGAGAATATCATAATAAAATTCAAAACCATATAGTCTATTTTATAGATAAGAAGCATGATTCTTAGAATAACTAATGGTATCCCATAATACATGAATCATAAATGAATGAAATAAATTGATCATTTATGGAATAAAATTTGAAAAATTAATTGATTTTTGGCATACGCATAAGAATAGGAAATTTTATGTCAAGGATACCAATCAGGACATTCATAACATGTTGCGTTTGGGATAACTACCCATGCACTTGATTCAAGGTTTGGGATGACCTCTAGTATACCCTATTTTGGAAATAAGATAACCTCCCTTTTAACCTCTTGTTTCGTGATTGGGATAAACTTTTTTTATCCATCTATTTTGGTATTGGGATAACCTATCGGGTACCATTTGAGCTCATAGAACAATAATCATTTTCCAATGCATTGGAAGGAGTTATATGTGCCACCAATCACATAATACAAAAAAAAATTGTTCCAAAATATAATAAAAAATTAATCATATCCTAACCCATGAAATTAAATGATTTTTATAAACAAATTATCAAAACATAACCTATTGAAAAGAAATAGGTTTTATAATAATTTCAAATTTTCATCATAGTATAACCTATATAATAGAAATAGGTTTCATAAAAATATTTTCACCATTATAATAAAATATATAGAGAATGAAAAAGGATTATATATCTGGATAATATCCCCATAAAAACTTAAGAAACACCAATGGTTGTTGTCATTGATGAACAAAAATTCCATAAAGATATCATTAAAACATTATTTAGAAAATATCCTTTCTATTTGAAATCACTTCTTTAAAATTTAAAAAAAATATTTGACACTAAATAAAAAATTTCATTGAAATTAACCTTGTAAATGTGTAATGGAATATTTAAATCATTTGGTTTTCATGATGGTGAAAAAATAAGTTCATTCCATGTATGTTAAAACATAGATTCCATTCATATTTTTGATAAAAAATCAAAAGCGCCTTGTTCGAAAAATGAATAGAATATTCATTTCAAAAAAACAAGAAAAACTAAATCATTGGTAAATATTAATTTAAAAATTCATTGGATAATAATAAAAACTTTTTTTAAAACTTTTTTTTTAATACTTTTATATGAAAGGAAAACATTTCTAACTGAAAATAGATATAATATAGATTTTTCTTAAAACAATTTTTTTATTTTTAATCCTTTAATATGAAGAAATGAGTGAAAAAAAATTATTATACATAATTAATAAGTGGAAGATAAAAAATTATTTTCTTGAAAGTTATATCATAATATTTTATTATTATAAACTTAATAATTAATAATCCTTATAAACAATAAGATTGGAACATAAAAAATTTACCACTTTGGTACATTTTGAATCATTGTACTAATGAAGGGATAACATTAAATGAAAAATAAAAAATCATGAGAATATTGAATATATTGATATTAAAAGTTTAAGGTCTTGTATGTACACCTCATTAAATATGGTATTTTCATGACCTAACATATATTCAGAAAAAGCTAATTTTATAAAATAATCCTTTATATCATATCTCAATATTATTCATACATGTTCTAACCTCCTGTATAATAAATATAGTTTTATTATAAATCTAATATATAACCTTAATAATATATATAACCAATAATGATATAATTATAACCTTTTATTAATTGTGTATTTACAATTTCATTATTAAAATCATGTTTCATGTAATATTTACTTTGTTTTTTATGTATGTTTTTGTTTGGTATTTTTGATCCATTAACATTGATTGAGGATTTATCATCTATATAATTATAACTGTGAAACAGTTTTTAGATATATTCATTATATATGTATTAAGTGTAATCCATAATAGTTATATATATAAAATGAGTTACACTGTCTATAGAGATGGTGTGTCGTATATAAACATACACGCTATTTCCATTTTCTCAATGGAAAAAAAAGAAAATAAGTAAATATTAAATCACCTTTCCATAATAATTTTTATTCCATATATATAATATATATTCATTATATATACTATCATTGACATCCATGTCAATATAAAATGAAAAATATATTACATCACTCATCAAGGTGGTAGCCAATATATATGTATGAGATTTGTAATCATTTTCCAATGGATTGGAAGGTAAGAAGGTATATCTGATATTAGAACTACTAGGATTGGATGTCAGGTGGGCAACATCCACCAATACTATATAAAAATTTCCATAAATTTATTCATAATTATTTTCTTCCAGCTTATTGGGTTCTTTAATGAAGGAATCAATTTCATAAAGTTTTAATGGATTCCAAAACTCCAAACTAGGTCCATGAATACTAACCCATATTTTCCAATTAGTGTGTTTAAGATGGTGTTTGTTGAAATTAATTTTCCATTATAATAGTAATAATAATTTCAAGATTATGATTACAAAAGAAACAATCTCAGGAACTGTATAAATAGAGTTAAAATTAAAACACTATGTGGATATATCCATTTATAATAGGATTGATCCTCTAAATTTAGGTTCCTCATATTCAATTCTAGATTAACTTCATGTCCTATACATTTTGGGTTTCTCACCATTCACCATGATAAATATCCAAATATGGTAAACCCATCAAGATTCAAGTAATTTATTGAGAGAATCAATGTTAATAATGGTTTAAATCCTCCTTTTGTCTAGTCTTGACACTCAAGACTCATGTGAATCATAAAGTTAAGGATCTTCCAAATGTATAAACTTATTGGCCAATATTATTTTGAATATTACTACTTTGTTGAAATTTTTATTAAATTTTCTATGAGTATCTAATAGAATAACATTCAATTGATCCACTTCTATACCAGGTTTAAAATATAACAGTCAAGATTTCAGAAGTGAATCTATATGAAATCGCAATAGAAAATCACTCTGCATAATTCCATCTCTCGAATATGGGGTAATTATATCTATGAAAAATATGATATAAACATATATACTAAAGAAAATATCGTAAAGTATATGTTTTTAAATTTTTAATTAATCATGAACTAAAAGATACAATTGAAGTTGAATAATGTCTAAGAATACTCAATACATTACCCCACGGGGAAGGGAAATAATGTCGGTAATTCTCTTAAATGTAAAAATCAATATTCCTTACCTATGATGAAAATTAAAATATACAATTATGCCTCAATTTAAAATTTATGGACCTAAAAATAATCTTGTAATAGAATGAATCCTTTCAATATTATGTGAATACCATCCATCCTTATGATGATTATAGAAGCATTAAATTAAGATATAGTGAAATACAACAATTTATGTGTTGGACTCCTCATGTGTTAATCATGTTTTAGTGATCACAAATCCTTTTACTATTAATTAATCTCAATCTTCATTGCACATCTTGCTAATTATCTTCAATCTCAACAATAACTACTCATTATGGTTTAATGATAACAAATTTTATGGATGTTAATTACTCTCTTTATTATTTACAAGACTTATGCACGATCACAAATCTCACATATATTATCAAGCCTTTATGTTTATGATTTAATTTCTCTTACTCTCTAACAATTAAGCTTAATCCATATTCTACATATTCTGTCTAAGTCCAAATACAGATATTTGTCTAAGTATGAACTCATAGTGACCCAGACACCGTGACCCAGACACCGTGACCCAGACACCGTGACCCAAACACCGTGACCCAGACACCGTGACCCAGACACCGTGACCTAGACACCGTGACCCAGACACCGTGAAGGACACATCGTGAGCTAGACACCGTGAAGCTCATACCGTGATGCTCATACCGTGAACCTCATACCATGAAGAAGACATTGTTTACATAATCACTGTGACACCGTTCCTTAACATTTTGTCAATATTATTTAAATAATATTAATGGTCATATTTGATTTTTTTAATGCGATTAATATTTTTTTAATGATAGTTATTGGCATGTCAGGAAACTGTATCTCGTACCTATAAAAAGGGAATCATTCCTACTGCTAGAACTTGTGGAATATAAGAAAGATTAAGATGCAGTACACAACATAGAAGGGAAGCGGTGCGCATATAAGGCCCCAGCCTTAAACCTTACTTAATCTTGAGTTATTACAAGATTAAACATTGAGGATCTTTTCAGGTTTAGAGTTTTAGAGAATTAGATCATAAAACTTTCATTACATTGCACATTTAAACAAAGTGGTTACATAAAAGATAGTATTCATTTTTCCCATCAACGGAAACATATTTAATATAAAATATGGATTCTTTCTTGACACTTCCTTGACACTATCATCATATCATGTACCCTTCCATTGACCTGTGAAAAACATTTCAAAAACTTGGGATGAGCATAAAAATCTCAGTAAGGTATATAAAAATATGGAAAGGAAACATGAGTACATGTATACATAAGAATGAAATCATACTTTACCCATAAAACATAAGCACTTTAACATACCTAATATAATCATGAATAAATCATAGAAATCATAAGACATAAAAGGTAACTTGAGGCATTCATAAAATTCTTACGTAGGGAGTAACCCTCTTGGTTACGTTTGGAATACCCACCACAGTATATTCCCTAAATCTCTTCGGAGAAACCTTAACGTTTCACTCCTTCGCGTTACCCAATGCATTGGAGAGTTATATCGGGCTCACCCGCCCTTAGTTTATCACGGAACCACTTGTTTCCATAATAATGCCCAAGAACCATAACATAAACGTATCACATAAAACATGCATAAAGGAAACATAACTTTTCCACATTTCAATCACAATATAACATTTTAGTATATTGAAATAATGAATACATTCAAAAGGAAACCATTTCCAAAACCATTTAAAACATTTAATAAAGAGATTTTTGAATCAAAGTGTCCCATACCACCTTGAAACTTTTAACATTTTAAACCATTAATATCCATATAAATAAATCCTTAAAACCATTTTGAAAACATGGATATTAATGGGAACCATTTATAAGAATAAATCATTAAAACATTTAAAACGATATTTTATTTAAAGTGTTTTTAACAAAATGAGAGACACTTGAATACAATAATTGAGGAATAACATTTAATCAGAACATATAATATCATGAGAATAAAGGAATTCATGATATAATATTCCAAAGGACAGTATATACACCATATAAGAGTGAATTGGTGCATAAAAACAATGAAGTCTCAATAGAAATGTAAAATGAGATGAAATCCCCTGTAAAGAAGGTACCCTTAAATTAAGGATAAATGAATCTCATAATTATGTGTGAAAAATATAAATACACCCAATATAAGTGGATATAAAGTGTAAAACACTCAAAGTTCATTCACACATATTCAAATGAGGACATATTCAATAACTACATGTTGAACCCAAAGAAATCGAAATTGGGTTAAAAAGTTCCCTTGGTAAAATTCGACAGCCTAACGGCATCACTTCAAAATTCAGAAAATGAGTTGATGAGAGATAAAAAGGGTATCTCATGACTTGGAAATAAAATTTAAATCAATAAGGATATATAAGAACATATCCCAACATAATAGTATGTGAATTAAAAGACATAACAAAATAAGTCTTTTAAAAAGAGGAGGGTGAAAGGTTCCCTTACCGACATGGGTATCTTTCGAAACATACGCCCCGTGAAAGAAGTACAATACAACATTGATGTAAATACTCATAAATGAAATTATATTACACAAAGAGTACAATAATGGATAGTAAATACACCACTCAAAGTAAATTTTGGAAAATGTAGCATAAATCTCACGGGAATAAAAGTGAGATGAAAAATCCCTTACGAAAACTCGGCAGCCTAACGGCGCCACTTAAAACTTCCAAAAATGGATTGATGAGATCAAATAGGGTCTCTCATCATATTAAAATAAAATTTAAAACAAGAGGAATATAAAATAACATCCCCTATCATAACAAAGAGGAGCTTAAAAGAAGTGACATAAAGGAGAGTACTTAAAAAGAAAGAGAGAGGTTAGATCTCTTACGAAAATTCGGCAGCCTAACGGCACCACTCAAAACTTCCAAAATGGATTGATGAGAGAGAATAGGGTCTCTAATCATATGAACATAAAAATTACAGTAATATTAATATAAAATAACATCCCAACAACAAGAAAGATGAGCTTTAAAAGGAATGACATAAAAGAGTGTACTTAAAAAGAAAGAGAGGAGTAGGATCCCTTACCTCGGGTCCGACTTGACTCGATCGTTCTTTAATCTCCTGAATAATAAACTTGAGTTAATTTCTACTTCCTTAAGAACCTTTTTCAAGTTCATTATTCCTTTTATATCACTTATTACCATGTTATGAACACTATGTAATTATTTTAGTTAATAACGGTCGTTTAAACGATCATTGGTACTTGAGTCAAAATATGCTCTTTATAATTACAATTTGTTCATGTATCCATTATATCCAGAGGTATAATAATTATGTATATATCAAATATATCATATATATATAGTAAATATTAATTTTATACTATTCCATATCATTTGGAGATAAAAACAAAAATCATCGTTCATGGAGACGGTAGGCCGTACGTACGCATGAACGCTACTTTCATTTTTTTCTTTTTCATATTAATGGAATTAAAAATAAATGATATATATATATATATTATAATTCCAGTATAATATATATGTTATATAGGTCACATATGTTCATTAATTTTATTCTTTATACATTCCATGTATTTCATGTACGAGTCACATCACTTGAGGGGGCGGTAGTCCGCACTTCCTCATATGAAATTATCGCATTTACACAACATGAAAAGAATAATGTTATGGTTTAAATATAAAATACAGAAGAATATAGTAAACATAAATACCATATATATCTTATATAAAATACAGTGACATCATAATGGCCACCTTTAAAGGTGTTAAAAGAATATTGAACAATCATCGTTTTGTGAGGCAGAAAATCGCCAACCCCAGAAACAGTATGTTCTTTAACCATTAGACGAAGGTGTGTGTAAGTGTAGCTCGAATACTTCTTATAACAACATACAAGTATATTTAAGATACTTTATTTGTTAAAAATGAAATGAATAAAAAGAGTTTAGGGGGTTGGAGAAGCAAAATAAAACAAAAGGACTCAAGTGAAGACATTACCTTAAAATCGGGTAACTCCCTTTGGTTTGAGCTCAAAGGCTTCCTTGGGAAGACTTATGCCCAAAGTGAGGCTTCAAGGAGTTATATAGGGATTTTTAGAGAAAAACTTTTCATGGGTTGTCCGAGCCAAAGGCTTTGGAAGTGTGGGTAAGGAGGTAGAGGTGGGGGCCTTTTATAAGAGGAGAGGAGGGGCACTCTTGGAAAGGTATAAAATGTAACTTTATTTTCAAATGAGATTCGGATTTTAATGGTCCCACATTGATTTTTTTCTAGGATAAGGTGATAATGGTTCAAAATCCACCCATCCAATAGGTTTTGGACATGTGTAGGTCTTAGATTTTACATTATCTTTCCATTTTATTTAAATCGTTAAATAATGAGGTCATCATTGCATCATCATGATGTCATAAATAATTTAATTTATTTAATGTATACAAATTATAAAAAAATACTATGATGTAGGAAATATTTTTAGCTTTCTAATTAATATTTATAGGCCAAAATATCATTTATTTAGACAAAATTAAAAATATTTTACTTAGGTTATACATTCTTTGTCACATTTAACATTCTTTAAAAACAAAAAGATAAAAAGTCACTTTCTCACAAAAGTGATTCCATGGGACCCCCAAGATTGGCACAAGTCATCCCATGGTCGGCCATGAGACAAAAATTATCCTTAGGACACATTTTGTGGTCATTTTTTATTATTATGATATTATCTTATTATCTTTAACTACCCGATTACTCATTAATCAAGATAATTAAAGATAATTATCGTCGTTACTATTCATAATATCCAAAAACAAAAGAGTATTAATTGCATAATTTGGACCTTCTGATTCCAAATATGTCATCCATTTTACCAAATTCCAAACACATAAATTTCAATAATTAATTTAAAAAAAACTTCCCGTTGTCAAAACAAATATCGGGTTTTTTTAGAAACAATATTTATGAAAAGTTTGGCACTTGTTTATGCCTAATTCCAAAGTGAAATTAATCCCAATGACCATAATTGAATTAAATGGTAAAAAAATATTCTAATTACACTTTAAAACAAATTAAAAAGATAATATAACCATATAATTAAATTATATGAAAAAGCAATTTTGATGTAAAATGCAGTATTTTTCACTAGTCATTGAAAAATGAACATTGTCAGAAAAATACCAAAAATTAACCCAAGTTAAATTTCAATATCCCAATAATAAATAATATGTTTATTTTAAAAAATTGAGCTTATATAATTGTCAAAAAGTGGATTTAAAAGAGGTTCACCATTAAAAGGTGGTTAATCGACCTTTTAAAGAATATTGGAATGTTTACGCTTAAAAACTGGATTCATTTGCATTTTTAATCCCCTAACATTTATTGAAAAAAAAAATTCAAAACATATATAATCATTTTTTAGTTAGTTCTATTCATTCCCGCCATTACAACGGCTAGGCATTAACTACCATTTAAAATAATATTATTTTACTATTAGAGTGCAACGTAAGATTTCAAAGAAACTTGTTGTTGCATATTGGGTACGCCATCGAGCATAGCATTCCCTTTAAAGTAATATTAATATTTTATTCACAAATATGGATAAATGTGAAAATTTCATACTCTTTATTTACCTGGGGTGTTACATCCTTCCCCCCTTTTGGGAATTGGGTCCTCGCAATTTTAAAATTGAGCTTGGAAACATCCTTGAACGTCCCACATCGGAACAAGAGTCGGTAAAAAAATCACTTTAATATAAAGAAAGATAAGTAAAGAGGTCACCCGAGTTAACCCATACTAGGATTCCATGTAGGAAAACATAGACATAGAGGAGAAAACATAGGGTCATGTTCTGATGGAGAGTGATAGTAAACATGTCTAGGAGAAAGTTAACCACAAGAAAATCACAAACTTGTGATGGGTTAAACGGTATTTGATTCCTCCATAAGAAAAGTTAATAGACAACATTTTGTTTTAAGTTACTTTTTATTGAGTAATTTGTTCATAAGGAAACATAATCACTTATCCTGTGACTTTCAACTTTTATTAGATTCCTTACACAAACTCATATTTTCTCCAAAAGACGAGTATTTAGGAAGACTTGTTCACATTAAGAGTACTATAATCAACTTCTAGAGAATCACCTAATCCACAAAAGAGAATTATATACTTCCCCATGTATTTAGACTTTAACCAAAACCAAAACCAAAAAGGTTAGTACAAGATCAGATAATCCAGAAAAGGATAACCCTTTATAAAAAGAAAATCTATTCTTAATCTCCAAAATTTGTCCAACAAAACCCAAGGTTCAACGAGGACCATTCGATAAACAATTTGTACATAAAATTCTTCAAAGTAAACCAAACTAAGATTGAAACCCAAATATTTGAATGATTTATTCACATAGTCTTCCAAGTTAAATCGTAACATTTATCTCCAAACAACATCAGTTGCTCCTAAAGTCTCGTATTTAAAAGTAATTAACCTAATCACATATCCTCCATGATAAGTTAATAAATTTCCATAGATAACCCAAAATCAACATACTCTTAATTCATAAAATCATCTAACTAAAAGGAATCAGTCAAACTAACCAGGGACTTCACGTAGTCCAGTGGTTGGTGATAAATACCAGTCGCACTTTGGTTGTGGGTTCGATTCACGCAGCTTTGTCTGACGCGACGGGTTGTCACACGGTCTGCGTGTTGTCCTTTTTATAAAACTCCAAAAATAACCCTAACATGTTTTAACCTCAATAGTTTCCTTATACCTCTCATTTTCATCCAAATTCATTACGATATAAACATCTTAATTCTTGAAGTCTTATTTCACCACCATAAGATAAAATAAAACAATTCCCAAAATGAATAACATTATACCTTGATCATGGCGTCCACTCGGTTTCATCGTCATCTTGCTCACGTAGGTAGAAGTCCCATGCATTACAACAATTATTTAGAGATCCTTCAAAATAATTTGCTTCCTCCATCCAAATACACCTTGTACAACATGGGTTATATGGGTGTTCACAGAAAAAAAGTTTTGGAAAATAATCATGTATGACATATAATTCCAAAACATCTGATAAAACATGATTTCTATAAAATAGTCAGACAGAATTTGAGTTGAAACTTTCTATTATTGGTCCTTTTAAAATACTATAAGTATGTTCTGAGAGACTATATTTTAAAATCAAATATAAATAGGTTGCGCAAGGGTCTCCTTCCTCAGCACCATTTTTAAAATCATAATATGCTTCAAATTCTTGTGATAAGGTAAAATATTTGAAAATACCTTGATAATATTTACCTTTCTTGAAAATATGAGAATATTGTGAAAATAGTATTTGTCTAAAAACAACCCATGATCCACGATGATAATGAGGTATAGTGGTGGTGTTTGATATCTCAAACAACTGCTTGCAAGTGAGTTGTATACTAGAAAAAGTTTCACAATCATCCGAACATGACTTTGAAATAATTATTGCAAGCATGTCATCAGGAAGAGATAGGAATGTCATTTGAGATCCTTCTCCTTCCATTCGTAACCGACTTTACTTGACCTGAAAAAAAGTTATAAAACAAGGATTTAACTGAAATAATATATATAGGGACTAATCATGTGTCTAACAAAAACTCATAATCCCTAAAGTTGTCTAAATCGACCTTTGATACCAACTATAAGGCCCCAGCCTTAAACCTTACTTAATCTTGAGTTATTACAAGATTACACATTGAGGATCTTTTCAGGTTTAGAGTTTTAGAGAATTAGATCATAAAACTTGCATTACATTCCACATTTAAACAATGTGGTTACATAAAAGATAGTATTCATTTTTCCCATCAACGGAAACATATTTAAAATAAAACATGGATTCTTTCTTGACACTTCCTTGACACTATCATCATATCATGTACCCTTACCTTGACCTGTGAAAAACATTTCAAAAACTTGGGATGAGCATAAAAATATCAGTAAGGGATATAAAAATATGGAAAGGAAACATGAGTACATGTACACATAAGAATGAAATCATACTTTACCCATAAAACATAAGCACTTTAACATACCTCATAAAATCATGAATAAATCATAGAAATCATAAGACATAAAAGGTAACTTGAGGCATTCATAACATTCTTACATAGGGAGTAACCCTCTTGGTTACGTTTTGAATACCCACCATAGTATATTCCCTAAATCTCTTCGGAGAAACCTTAATGTTTCACTCATTCGCGTTACCCAATGCATTAGAAAGCTATATCGGGCTCACCCGCCCTTAGTTTATCACGAAACCACCCGTTTCCATAATAATGTCCAAGAACCATAAAATAAACGTATCACATAAAACATGCATAAAGGAAACATAAAATTTCCACATTTCAATCACAATATAACATTTTAGTATATTGAAATAATGAATCCATTCAAAAAGAAACCATTTCCAAAACCATTTAAAACATTTAATAAAGAGATTTTTGAATCAAAGTGTCCCATACCACCATGAATCTTTTAAAATTTTAAACCATTAATATCCATATAAATAAATCCTTAAAACCATTTTGAAAAATATGGATATTAATGGGAACCATTAATAAGAATAAATCATTAAAACATTTAAAACGATATTTTATTTAAAGTGTTTTTAACAAAATGAGAGACACTTGAATACAATAATTGAGGAATAACATTTAATCAGAACTTTATAATATCATGAGAATAAAGGAATTCATGATATAATATTCCAAAGGACAGTATATACACCATATAAGAGTGAATTGGTGCATAACAACAATGAAGTCTCAATAGAAATGTAAAATGAGATGAAATCCCCTGTAAAGAAGGTACCATTAAATTAAGGATAAATCAATCTCATAATTATGTGTGACAAATATAAATACACCCAATATAAGTGGATATTAATTTTAAAACACTAAAAGGTCATTCACACATATTCAAATGAGGACATATTCAATAACTACATATTGAACCCAAATAAATCGAAATTGGGTTAAAAAGTTCCCTTGGTAAAATTTGACAGCCTAACGGCATCACTTCAAAATTCAGAAAATGAGTTGATGAGAGATAAAAAGGGTATCTCATCACTTGGACATAAAATTTAAATCAATAAGGATATATAAGAACATATCCCAACATAATAGTATTTGAATTAAAATACATAACAAAATAAGTCTTTTAAAAAGAGGAGGGTGAAAGGTTCCCTTACCGACATGGGTATCTTTTGAAACATACACCCCTTGAAAGAAGGACAATAAACCATTGATGTAAATACTCATAAAAGAAATTATATTACACAAATATTAGAATAATGGATAGTAAATACACCACTCAAAGGAAATTGTGGCAAATGTATCATAAATCTCACGGGAATAAAAGTGAGATGAAAAATCCCTTACGCAAACTCGGCAGCCTAACGACACCACTTAAAACATCCAAAAATGGATTGATGAGATAAAATAGGGTCTCACATCATATTATAATAAAATTTACAGCAAGAGGAATATAAAAGAACATCCCCCATCATAACAAAGAGGATCTTAAAATAAGTGACATAAAGGAGAGTACTTAAAAATAAAGAGAGAGGTTAGATCTCTTTCGAAAATTCGGCAGCCTAACGACGCCACTCAAAACTTCCAAAATGGATTGATGAGAGAGAATAGGGTCTCTCATAACATGAACATAAAAATTACAGTAATAGTAATATAAAATAACATCCCAATAAAAAGAAATATGAGCTTTAAAAGTAATGACATAAAAGAGTGTACTTAAAAAGAAAGAGAGGAGTAGGATCCCTTACCTCGGGCCCGACTTGACTCGATCGTTCTTTAATCTCCTGAATAATAAACTTGAGTTAATTTATACTTCATTAAGAACATTTTTCAAGTTCATTATTCATTTTATATCACTTATTACCATGTCATGAACACTATGTAATTATTTTAGTTAATAACGGTCGTTTAAACGATCATTGGTACTTGAGTCAAAATATGCTCTTTATAATTACAAGTTGTTCATGTATCCATTATATCCAGAGTTATAATCATGATGTATATATCATATATATCATATATATCCAGTAAATATTAATTTTATACTATTCCATATCATTTGGAGATAAAAACGAAAAGCACCGTTCATGGAGACGGTAGGCCGTACGTACGCATGAACGCTACTTTCATTTTTTTCTTTTTCATATTAATGGAATTAAAAATAAATGATATATATATATATATTATAATTCCAGTATAATATATATGTTATATAGGTCACATATTTTCATTAATTTCATTCTTTATACATTCCATGTATTGCATGTACGAGTCACATCACTTGAGGGGGCGATAGTCCGCACTTCCTCATATGAAATTATCGCATTTACACAACATGAAAAGAATAATGTTATGGTTTAAATATAAAATACAGAAGCATATATTAAACATAAATACCATATATATCTTATATAAAATACATTGACATCATAATGGCCACCTTTAAAGGTGTTAAAAGAATATTGAACAATCATCGTTTCGTGAGGCAGAAAATCGCCAACCATAGAAACAGTATGTTCTTTAACCATTAGACGAAGGTGTGTGTAAGTGTAGCTCGAATACTTCTTATAACAAAATCCTAGTATATTTAAGATACTGTATTTTTTACAAATGAAATGAATAAAAAGAGTTTAGGGGGTTGGAGAAGAAAAATAAAACAAAAGGACTCAAGTGAAGACATTACCTTAAAATCGGGTAACTCTCTTTGGTTTGAGCTCAAAGGCTTCCTTGGGAAGACTTCTGCCCAAAGTGAGGCTTCAAGGAGTCAGATAGGGATGTGGAGAGACAAAATGGGCAGGTTTTGGCCGACCCAAAGGCTTTGGAAGTGTGGGTAAGGAGGTAGGGGTGGGGGCCTTTTATAAGAGGAGAGGAGGGGCACTCTTGGAAAGGTATAAAATGTAACTTTATTTTCAAATGAGTTTCGGATTTTAATGGTCCCACATTGATGTTTTTCTAGGATAAGGTGATAAGGGTTCTAAATCCTCCCATCCAATAGGTTTTGGACATGTGTAGGTCTTAGATTTTACATTATCTTTCTATTTTATTTAAATCGTTAAATAATGAGGTCATCACTACATCATCATGATGTCATAAATAATTTAATTTATTTAATGTCTAAAAATTATAAAAAAAACACTATGATGTAGGAAATATTTTTAGATTTCTAATTAATATTTATAGTCCAAAATATAATTTATGTATAAAAAATTAAAAATATTTTACTTAGGTGATACATTCTTTGTCACATTTAACATTCTTTAAAAATAAAAAGATAAAAAGTCACTTTCTCACAAAAGTGATTCCATGGGGCCCCCAAGTTTGGCACAAGGCATACCATGGTCATCCATGAGACAAAAAGTAGCCTTAGGACACATTTTGTGGTCATTTTGTATTATTATGATATTATCTTATTATCTTTAACTACCCGATTACTCATTAATCAAGATAATTAAAGATAATTACCGTCGTTACTATTCATAATGTCCAAAAACAAGAGTCTTAATTGAATAATTTGGACCTTATGATTCCAAATAATTCACCCATTTTAAAAAATTCCAAACACATAAATTTCAATAATTAATTTAAAAAAAACTTCCCGTTGTCAAAACAAATAGCGGGTTTTTTTAGAAATAATATTTATGAAAAGTTTGGCACTTGTTTATGCCTAATTACAAAGTGAAATTAATCCCAATGAAAATAATTGAATTACTTGTTAAAAATATATTCTAATTACACTTTAAAACAAATTAAAAAGATAATATAACCATATAATTAAATTATATGAAAAAGCAGCTTTGATGTAAAATGCAGTATTTTTCACTATTCGTTGAAAAATGAACATTGTCAGAAAAATATAAAAAATTAACCCAAGGTAAATTTCAATGTCCCAATCATAAATAATATGTTTATTTTGAAAAATAGAGCTTATAAAATTTTCAAAAAGTGGATTTAAAAGAGGTTCTCCATTAAAAGGCGGTTAATCGACCTTTTAAAGAATATTGGAATGTTTATGCTTAAAAACTGGATTCATTTGAATTTTTAATCCCCTAACATTTATTGAAAAAAAATATTTGACAAATATATATAATCATTTTTTAGTTATTTCTGTTCATTCCCGCCATTAAAATGGCTAGGCGTTAACTACCATTTAAAATAATATTATTTTACTATTAGAGTGCAACGTAAGATTTCAAAGAAACTTGTTGTTGCATATTGGGTACGCCATCGAGCATAGCATTCCCTTTAAAGTAATATTAATATTTTATTCACAAATATAGATAAATATGAAAATTTCATACTCTTTATTTACCTGGGGTGTTACAACGCAAGTGTGAACATACAACGAGAAGAACTTACATACACCGAGAGCACTACAAAAAGAACAATCCTGATCAAGAAAGATATCGCCAGACCTTCAAAGAATTATCATGAATGCAATCCAACACCACTGAAGAACACACAATGAATCAAGAGATCTTTTTCATATCTGTAAAAGACAAGCTGACTATGACACTCTGTTTTTCAATAGAAAAACCAGAGAAGGACTCAAAAGTATTCCTGCTGAATCCAACGAGTCCAGAGCTTCATTAATAATCACTAGAGATTTCTAAATGCTTATCTCCTCTCTCTAAGTGATTTATTTATTAACTTTCGAGAAGTGTGGTGTACTATGTATTTCTTATACACACACTGTCTCCTGCATTGAACAAGAGGATATCAAAATCCTCAAACCAATTGTTTACTCTTATTTACCCACGTCAACTGTGGAAGAGGTCCTTGTGTGGCCTGGTCTTTATTTTGTTTCCCATGAAGAATAGTGGTAGAGGTCCCTGTGTGGCCTGGACAGTTTTGTAAACTGTTGTTAACCCCGATCCAGGGTGTGGATCAAATTTATATAAATTTGAGAGGACTAAGTCTCGGATTGAGACTGAACCTCTTGTTATATCTGTTGTGCATCTTTAGTTTAAGTTTATAGTATACTACATATATCTTATTTTTTCCGCTGCTATTACTTTGAAATACAAAACTATTTTAAAGCTACTTTGATAGTTAAATTATAAAGCGTTTACACTTATTGTAAATCAGTAGGTTTGTTTCAAAAGTTAATTTAATCTTTTGGTTAAATTAACTGAGACCTAATCAATCTTTGAGAAGCTAAGTGAACATTTACAATCTGTATAAATTCACTACAGTTTAACTTGTTTTATAATTTGGGGGTTTTTAAATAGACAATATTTTAACAGAAATTTTAATTGGAACTCAATTCACCCCCCTCTTGAGTATCCACTCCGACCAACATTTGGTATCAAAGGTTTTAAAATATTTTCTGAAATACTCTGTTTTCTCAACTGTGATTTTAGTTTCATTTTAAAGTTCTTAAAATTTCTTTTATTTCTAAATTTTTATCTCTTTCAAATTTTTGTCTCAACCTAGTTATCATGGATAGAAGACTTGAGGGTTCTGCTACTAACAGGCCACCTTTCTTAAATGGTACAAACTATGCTCGGTGGAAACTTAAAATGAAAATTCATTTAGAAAGAATGGGTTTTGATATCTGGACTGCTATATAATCTCAATATAAAATTCTAGAAACTGAAAGAATAACCTCGGATGAACCTACAATGACATCTTATAATAATAATTGTAAAGCTATGAATGCCATGTACTGTGCTCTAGGAGATGAGGAGTTTAACAGAATTTCTTCTTGAAAAAATGCTTTTGAAATTTGGGATACTTTGGGTGTTTCTCATGAAGGAACAACCAATGTTAAAGAAATGAGATTAAATACTTATACTATTAAATATGATAATTTTAAGATGAAGACTGATGAACCTATTTCTGATATTTATCTCAGGTTCAATGAGATAGTCAATACAATGAATTCACTTGGTAAAGATATTCCAGCAAAGGAACAAATTATGAGAATCTTGAGATGTCTACCAGACCGATGGAGGGGCACTTCTGTTTCAATCAGATAATCTTGTGATATTGGTAAACTGCCAGTCAAGGAACTTATTGGTAAGTTAATGATGTATGAGGAAGAACTTAAGGTGAACAAAGAAGAAGATGATGAACCAAAAAGGAAGTCAATGGCTTTCAAGACTACTACTTCAAAGAATAAAGATAAGGAGAAGCTTCATGTAAGTGATAGCTCAAGTTGTGAAGAAAGTGAAAGTGCATCTGACAGTGATGCAGAAATGGCTCACATAGCCAAAAGATTTAAGAAGTTTTATAGGAAGAATAAATTTTTCAGAAAATCAAATTACAAAGGAAAGTATGATAATAAGGGACACTAGAAAAAGGATTGGAAGAAATCTGAAAAATCTAATGAAGTTGTCTGATATGAATGCAAAAGAAAATGACATATAAAAGCAGACTGTCCAAAGCTGAAATATAAGAAGAAATATGAGTATAAGGATAATAAGTATAAGAAAGACATGAAGGCTATGTGGAGTGCTTCTGAGGATAGCTCCAGTTAATCTGAAGCTTCTGAGACTGAAAACAGAAATAAGTAAAACATGTGTTTTATGAAAAACACTTTTGAGGTAACATCTGAAACTCCTGCTTTAAATTCTTATTATTCTGGAGATGATTCTGATTCTGAAAATTTGTCCAAATATGAACTGTTTGAATACTGTGATATGTTGGAGGAAACCTGTAATGAGCTGAAAGACAAATACAAAGTTTTAAAGAAACAGTATGCTTTAACTGTTAAACATAAATCTGATCTTGACATAGAAATGGAAAAGAATGCTCGGTTTCTTAAAGAAAACACTGAACTAAAATTGTCAAATGAGAACCTTAGAAAGGACTTAGAGAAATTCACAAATGGAAAAGTTGCTCTTACTCAAATGCTAGGTAAGAAGATTGCACCTAGATATACTACTGGTATAGGATACCAACCTAGACAAAGACAGATTACCAAGAATAGATTTATTCCTAAATCTGGTCAGAATACTGCAAGTTCTAGTTCTGGACATTTGTATGATTCAACTAGTTATTCACTTAGTTATAAATATAATAGAGTTTATCTTTAAAAATCTATTGATTCTATGAATTATTTGAGACTCATAAGACAAATGTGGGTACCGAAAGCATTGATTGTTAACCTGTCTGGACCCAAGAAGATTTGGGTACCAAAATCATTTCCTATTTAAATTTTTTTTGTAGGAAACCTTCTTGAAGAGTTCCCACAAGAAGACATGGTATCTGGACAGTGTATGTTTAAGACATATGTCTAGGGATTACTCGTGTTTCAAAAGTTTAATAAAGGTTGATGGAGGACATGTCACCTTTGGTGATAATTCTAAAGGAAATATCATCATCCTAGGCCAAATTGGTAACACTGACTCAGTATTAATTTCTAAAGTTTTATTTATTGATGGACTGAAATATAATCTATTAAGTATTTCTCAATTATGTGATGATGGTTTGAATGTCAAATTTGAAAATGATTCTTGTAATGTTTTTAATTCTAAAAACGTTTTAGTTTTTTCAGCTCTAAGAAATGAAAATGTTTATGCTGTTGATTTAAATTCCTTACCTAAGCAAAATGTTACCTATCTAAATGCTTTTCATAAAGTGTCCTGGTTATGGCATAGAAGATTAGGACACTGCAATGTACACTCACTTAGAAAACTTACTTGGAAGAACTTAGTTAGAGACCTACCTAAACTTGAGTTTCCAAATGACAAAGTTTGTAATCCCTGTCAAAAGGGAAAGCAACATAAGGTTTCTTTTAAATCAAAGAAAGAAGTTTCAACTTCTCAACCTCTCGAGTTGGTTCACATGGATTTTTTTGGACCATCTAGATTTTCTAGCTTAAATGGGAAGCACTATGTCTATGTCCTAGTAGATGACTTTTCTAGATATACTTGGGTATACTTCTTAGCTCACAAAAGTGAAGCTTGTTCTTACTTTGTCAAATACTCCAAATCTGTAGAAAATCTTAGTGAATTAAGATTAAAACCCTAAGAAGTGATCATGGTCGTGAGTTTGAGAATCATGAGTTTGAATCCTATTTCTCACACAATGGCTATAGTCATAACTTTTCCGCTCCTAGGACACCTTAGCAGAATGGAGTAGTAGAAATAAGAAATAGAACCCTGCAAGAAATTGCGAGAACTATTCTTAATGAATATGACCTTCCTATTTACTTTTGGGATGAAGCTATCAATACAGATTATTATATCATTAATAGAGTCTTGATCAGACCTGTTCTTAAGAAGACCCCTTATGAGTTGTGGAACAATAGAAAACCTAAAGTAAGTTAGTTTATAGTTTTTGGATGTAAAGTTTTTATTCTTAATACAAAGGATAATCTTGATATGTTTGCTTCTAAAAGTGATGAAGGAATTTTTCTTGGTTATTCTTTAACTAGAAAATCCTATAGAGTCTTTAATAAGAGAACCAAATGTTTGGAAGAATCTGTTCACATCAAGTTTGATGAAACTAATCCACATGAGCCTAAAACCTCTCTTGAAAATCTTGAAGAAGATTTATCTATTCTGGACCTTAATTAAAAATCCAATGAACCTTCTATAAAGATAAAAAGTTCTGGAATTATTCCAGAATCTATACCTAATGAACCCGAACCTAGATAAGAACCTGAAATTTCTAGTCCTACCTTTACTAGATCAACTATAATTCTAAATAATCATCCTTTAGATGATGTTGTAGGAAATCTTGATAGAGGGACACAGACTAAAGCTTCTCTTAGAAATCAGGTTGAATATCAGGCCTTCTTGTCACAGCTTGAACCTAAAAACATTGATGATGCTATTAATGATGAATTTTGGGTAATTTCTATGCAAGAAGAACTCAATCAATTTGAAAGAAATAATGTTTTGAACCTTGTTGAAAGACCTAAGGACACTTTCACAATAGGCACTAAATGGGTGTTTAGAAATAAAGTAGATGAATCTGGAAACATAGTTAGAAATAAAGCTAGGCTAGTTGCACAAGGCTATAGAGAAGGAGAAGGTATAGACTATGAGGAGACTTTTTCTCCAGTAGCCAGATTAGAAGCTATTAGGATTTTACTTGCTTATGCTGCACATCTAAATTTCAAACTACATCAAATGGATGTCAAGAGTGCATTCTTGAATGGGTATATTGCTGAGGATGTTTTTGTTGAACAACCACCTGGATTTTCGAACCCTCATTTTACAAATAATATTTTCAAATTATCAAAAGCTTTATATGGTTTAAAGCAAGCTCCAAGATCTTGGTATGATAGATTAATTACTTTTCTAATTTCTAAAGGTTTTACAAAAGGAATAGTTGATCCTAATCTGTTTATAAAACGAATTTCTAAATATTTTTTAGTTGTACAAATTTATGTAGATGATATTATTTTTGGATCTTCAAAAACTACATTATGTACTGATTTTTCTAAAATGATGCAAAATGAATTTGAAATGAGTTTAATGGGTGAACTTAAATTTTTTCTTGGATTTCAAATCTTTCAAAATGATAATGGAATTATTTTAACTCAAATTAAATATACTAGAGATATTTTAAAATATTTTGGATTGGATAGCACAAAAAGTAGTGACACTCACATGAGTACCACCTGTAAGATGGATCTTGATGAAAATGGTAAATCTGTTGATCAAACCACTTATAGAGGAATGATTGGAAGTATACTCTACCTAACTGCTATTCATTCTGATATTATGTTTAGTGTGTGTATGTGTGCTCGTTTTCAAGCAAATCCTAAAGATTCACATTTAAATGTTGTAAAGAGAATTTTCAAATACCTCAAGCATACACCCAATTTAGGACTGTTCTATCCCAAAGGACAATCTTTTGAATTAGTTAGTTATTATGATGCTGATTTTTCTGGACGTAAGTTAGATAGAAAAAGCACCTCTGGAATGTGTCACCTTTTAGGAAATTCACTAGTATCATGGTGTAGTAAGAAACAAAATTATGTTGCATTATCTACTGTAGAAGATGAATACATAGCTGCTAGCAGTTGTTGTGCACAAATTTTGTGGATGAAACACACATTACTAGATTATGGATATCAATTCAGACATGTCCCAATAAACTGTGACAACACAAGTGCCATTAACATTTCTAAGAATTCTGTTTCTCATTCTAGGAAAAAACATGTTGATGTAAGACATCACTTTTTGAGGGATCATTATCAAAAAGGTGATATCACTTTGGAATTCATTGGTACTGAATATCAACTTGCTGGTATATTCACTAAACCATTAAATTCTGAGAGATTAGACTACATCATACATGATCTTGGTATGATTAATCATAAGTGAATATCTTAATGATCTTAACGTTTAATATTGTACTGTATTTTACTTTACGGTTCCATAGTCACCGTTTCTAAGTTACTGTTTTATGTTCACGGTTTCACTGTCAAGATTTTATGCTCACGGTCTGTCACCTTACTGTATCACCGTGACTGCACAGAATGCTCACTATCTCACCGTGACGACTATCAACTGTCTCACCGTGATGCCTAGTTTTCATCACACTGTAACGCCTGCTCATGGTCTCACCGTGAAAATATTTTTTTTATTCTTATTTTAACCCGTATCGCATAATTTTTTTTATTATTTCACCACTATTTGATTTCCCGCGTTTTTGTTTTTATGACGTTTGACATTCCCAAATGATAAAACATAAGGGTTTCATTTGATTCCTTACCCGAAATCTCTCCTGAACCTTCTCTTCCCTCTCGCCCGAACCTTCAGTGGATGCCAAGGATGAAGCGTCCATCTTCACCCTCGTATGAGAAGTTCCGCACTAAGAAACAGAAGAGGATAATGAGGATAGATCCCGAAGGACCTCTAAACCCCAATCTGGTAAGCCGTATAGTTGTACCTGAAAAAGAGGTTTGTCCAGAGTGGTTGCTGTCTAGTAGATCTTTAGTTTTGAAAGTTTTAAGAGATCAAGGATGGCTCGGATGGTTCACTGGACAGAATAGACCGATCTACCCGAGATTGGTATCTCAATTTTATGAGTATGTAAAGTTTTCTTTTGAGTTTGGAGAAAGCTTTATGGTGACAAGCTGGATAAATGGTCAAAAGTGCTCTTTCTCATCGAGGTTGTGGGCTGTATGCCTAGGGATTCCCCATGAAGGAGTTTTTGAGGATTACCATAGAGACCCTCCTCCAATAACCGACCTCTTTGACCTAGAGATTTCTTTGGAACACCTGACTAGAAATGGAACTAAGCGAAGGGCCATAGCTGCTGAATTAGATAGGGAGACTAGACTTCTGTTCAAGTTTGTTCAAAATTTGATTAGTCCAAGAAAAGGAGATTTTTCTGTGATGAAGTATCAGGATGTGTTCCTGATTCATCTGTTGAAGAATGGCCATAAGATCAACCTATGCAAGTATGTTATCAATCATATCGGTGAGCTGATCAAAGTCACTTCCAAATCCACCTCCCTATTTTACTCAAGGATGATTTCAGCTATGTTATTTTCCAAAGGGATGGTTGGACCGAATGAAGAAAAGTTAGAGGACCTTGATTTCTGCCTATCCATGCCTATCATCAGAAGAATGAAGATTAGATGGAACCCCTGGAAGAAGCAGTGGGTTGAGTATAATGATCAAGTGTATAAAAAGTTTAATCATGTTGACTATCCAAGAAGGCATAAAAATCTAGGTGATCCTGGTTTGGAACCAGATGAAGTGGTTGAGTATTCAGAAGAAGAAGAAGAAGAAGAAGAGGAAGTAACAACTGAAGTATCTCCAAGAGAAGAAGCTGGAAGACCTCAAATGGAAATAGTTCCTATTGAAAAAGAAAGGACTATTGTCCCTGCTGTTATCCCTGATGAAATACCTCAAGAAGAGGAAGTTGGTGCTAGTTTGAGAGAATAGGACGATCCTACTTCCAGTGCGGATGTAAATTCAGAAGCTCATCCTAATGATGCAAGGAAGTTGGTTTTTCCTGATTCGGAACAGCAAGTAACCTTTGAGGTAGATCCTGTTGAAGAGGATCTTTCTGTTGAAAAAGAAGTAAGTCTGGAAGTTCAACCAGTGGAATAGTCGGTTCCTGAGATAATTCCTTCTACTCAAGAGAGGATGGAAATTTCCTTCCAGTTGGAAAGGCAAGAATTTGCTAAAAAGATCAGGGATGATCCTGTGGATCTTTTCCAAGTTCTTGATCCTCAAGAATCTGAAAGGGAAGCACAATTTGAGGGGGAGGAACCTCAAAATCTTGAGATTACTGAAGCTAGATATGTTGAAGCTTCTCAACCTACTGTCTCATACTCTATGCACACCCGATTTTTTTTACCAAGATTTTATGATGTGAATGAGTCAGAGCAAGTATCTACAACTGGAATGGATCTTTCTTCTCTATTTCAACTGAAGTCTATAGCTCATCCAGAACCAGAACCAGAACCCCAACCTTAATCCGAATCAGAATCTGAGTCTGAAGATGACTCTGAACCTCAACCAGAATCTGAACCACTACCTTTACCGGCACCCTTACCCGAGCATCACTCCTTTGTGACCAAAGAGGATCTGAAAGTTTTTTGGAGAAACATTGTTAGCTGGAGTTGAGAAAATTATCTCCACTCAACCTCATCCAGTAACTCAGTTAAGTCAAGAAGATGCATCAATTCTCTTAGAAAATATTATCTTGCATATTCAAACAAGGATGATCCGAGAAATTCAAGAAGTCAGGGTAGAGAATAAACTTCTAAGAGCTGATGTTTCAAATCAGAAAAATATTATAGCAAGTTTGCAGAATGAGTTATCCTTGAGATCAGAACCTGCTCCTGTTTCTGCTCCTGCACCTATTGCTGCTTCTCTTGAGCCATCTAATTCCCTCCTTGCTAGGGAAATTGTGTCTGAAGTTCATCCATACCAACTTTATTTTGATGAAAATATTGGAAAAAGACACACCAAGATGCTAGAATGCATGAGAGAGCTTGTGGAAACTCTGAATAAGCTTACAGATGAATACACTGGATACCTGCAAAAATTTCTGAAACAGCTCAAAGTTCTAACTGAAGCTGTCAAGGCTTCACCTGCTTCTGTTCAGACCTCCACATCATCTTTGGATGATTCTATGTTGAGATCCATAATCGAGGAAGAAATTCAGAGTGCCTTCAGTGGCTTGGATCTTTCTTCTTTGACAGAAGTGGTTAAAAACAGTGATAGAGCATTGGACTTGGTTAGGATTAATTCAAAGATAGCCAATTATGCTCAACAAGAGATCTCAAATAAAATAGATCTTTATCTCTCCCGGATTTTCTCTAAAAGTGATATGACAGATCACTTTAGATATCTTGTGGAAAATTTGAGAATCCCTCCAGTGACTCAAGCTTTTAAAACTCAAGTTCAGAAACTTACAGAGTTCACCAGATTTTTGGAAAAGTTTATGGAAAATAAGTATGATTTTGAAAAGTATATGCAATATGGTGGTGAAATCATTACTGATTTCATCAATCTTTTGAAGCTGTATCTTCATGTGCAGAGTTCTGCTGTAGTTTCTCCAGCTGTTGCACCCCTTAGACCTGCTCTACCTGCCTTAGCCTCCACTACCATGTCAGTCAGCCAAGCTCTTTCCCAGATCCGGCCAGTCATTCTTGACCAACCTACACCTAGATCATTTTCTACTCCCACTTTGGCTCCATCTGTTTTTGAAGGTCTACCCTTACCCTCTTTATCTACTACCTATATTCCTTCTTCTACTTCATCACCAGTTCCTGCTGCTGATAAAGGAAAGGAAAAGATGGATCCCTGAAGAATCTCGAGACTATTTTCTTTTTGATGGGATGTCATTTCTTGTTTACTGTTTTTATTTCTACTGTATGTTGTATTTTGAACACTTTGTTTAATAAAAACTACCGAAGTTTCATTTCATTTTCTCTACTTTTTGATAATCCCAAAAGGGGGAGAAATATCTACAAGTATCAATGGGGTAGAAAAGCTACAAGTGTCAGTTCTCAAACTTTTTTTTGCTATGCTAGGATCTTTAATGTTACATTTCATTTATATTCTACCTATATCTTATTTGTGATCATCAAAAAGGGGGATATTTTTGGACTCTTCATGTGTTAATCATGTTTTAATGATCACAAATCCTTTTACTGTTAATTAATATCAATCTTCATTTAATATCTTGCTAATGCTCTTCAATCTCAATAATAACTACTCATCATTGTTTATTGATAACAAATCTTATGGATGTTAATTACTCTCTTCATTATTTACAAGTATTATGCATGATCAAAAATCTCACATATATTATCAAGCCTTTATGTTTATGATTCAAGTTCTCTTACTCTCTAACGATTAAGCTTAATCCAAATTCTGCATATTCTGTCTAAGTCCAAATACAGATATTTGTCTAAGTATGAACTCACAGTGAAGGACTCACCGTGACCCAAACACTATGACCCAGACACCGTGACCCAGACACCGTGACCCAAACACCATGACCCAGACATCGTGACCCAGACACCATGACCCAGACACCGTGACCCAGACACCGTGACCCAGACACCGTGAAGGACACACCGTGAGCTAGACACCGTGAAGCTCATACCATGAAGCTCATATCGTGAAGCTCATATCGTGAACCTCATATCGTGAAGAATACATTGTTTACATAATCATTGTGACACTGTTCCTTAACTTTTTGTCAATATTATTTAAATAATACTAAAGGTAATATTTTTTGTTTTTAATGCAATTAATATTTTTTTATGATAGTTGTTTTCATGTCAGGAAACCGTATCTCGTACCTATGAAAAGGGAATCATTCCTACTGCCATAACCTGTGGAATATAAGGAAGATTAAGATGCATTACACGATATAGAAGGGAAGCGGTATGCAAGTGTGAACATAAAATGAGAAGAACTTACATACACCGAGAGCACTACAAGAAGAACAATCCTGATCAAGAAATAGATTTCCATACCTTCAAATAATTCTCATGAATGCAATCCAACACCACTGAAGAACACAAGACGAATCAAGAGATATTTTTCATATCTGTAAAAGACAAGATGACTACGACAATCTGTTTTTCAACAGAAAAACCAGAGAAGGACTCAAAAGCATTTCTACTAAATCCAATGAGTCCAATGCTTCATTAATAATCACTAGAGCTTTCTAAAATCTTATCTCCTCTCTCTAAGTGATTTATTTATTAACTTTTGAGCAGTGTGGTGTACTCTGTATTTATTATACACATACTGTCTCCTGTACTAAACTGGAGGATATCAAAATCCTCAAACCAATTGTTTACTCTTGTTTACCCACGTCAACTGTGGAAGTGGTCCTTGTGTGGCCTGGTCTTTGTTTTGTTTCCCACGAAAAATAGTGGTAGAGGTCACTGCCTGGCCTGGACAGTTTTTTAAACTGTTGTTAACCCCAATACAGGGTGTGGATAAAATTTATATAAATTTGAGAGGACTAAGTTTCGGCTTGAGACTGAACCTCTTGTTATATCTGATGTGCATCTTTAGTTTAAGTTTATAGTATACTACATATATCTTATTTATTCTGCTGCTATTACTTTGAAATACAAAACTATTTTAAAGCTACTTTAATAGTTAAATTAGTAAGTGTTTACACTTATTGTAAATCAGTAGGTTAGTTTCATAAGTTAATTTAATCTTGTGGATAAATTAACTGAGACCTAATCAATCTTTGAGAAGCTATGTGAACATTTACAATCTGTATAAATTCACTACATTTTAACTTGTTTTATAAATTGGGGGGGTTTTAAATAGACAATATTTTAACAGAAATTTTAATTGAAACTCAATTCACCCCCCTCTTGATTATCCACTCCGACCAACAGTATGGAATATTATAGTGTTCAACAATGATAATGATGGTGTTTAGGAATAAAGAAAACTAATAGGCATCCCCTCAATTACATAAGTGATGAAGTGAAATTTGGATTATTCTTATAGATTACTCCAAGAAAATAGGAGGACTATCATTCTCTAAAAAATCCATGAATGACTTAAGATAGTTCACGAAGGTTAGTGTTATAATGGATTTAGGGTTTAATGGTAATAAATTAACACCCTTTAACAATAGGAAGGGAAGCAAGAGAATATGGAGAAGGTTAGATCATGGTTTAGGTAATTTTTATGGAATGGATTCTTTCCTACATATTACTATTATCTAGATCTCATGAGGCCTCTCATATCACTCACCTCTTATGGTGACACATAAGAAGGAGGATCTGAGGGGCAATCATTTTTATTACTCTAGTAATTTGTTCAAGGCTGATGGGGTTTTTATTGTAAATGACTCATGGGAGAATCCAAAATGATGTATTTCTTGTGAATACCTTCCTCATAAACTCTATAAACTAAATAGGGGCATTCAATAATAGAACTCTAATAGATTGGGTAGTGATAATTTTCTGGAATTGATTAGTGAGGATATTGTTCAATTAGAATAAAGGTTTAACGACAATTTGGATGATCTCGTTTTTTCATTTTATTAAAGAAGCAAAGCCTACTATCAAATAAAATCTTGGAAATAAAGAGAGTGTGTCGGTAAAATCAAGATATTTATGGATCAAGGAGGTGTAAAATAATACCATGTTTTCTCATGCGTGTTTGAAAGGGAAAAAAGTGGTTCAAAAGATAAATTCAAAATTGGAGGATGATACATACACATAAGATGTGGATACTAATGGTAGGTCGGCACTGGAATATTTTGATAATTTAATGGATTTACCAAATAAATTCAATGTAAATAGTCTTGATGTGGCTTTTCTAGAGATAGTTTCAAAGGATTTTTACCCAATTTTATAGAGTTCATAGATCATGGAAACTTTTAAGGCATTATAGAGGATAATGAAATAAAAGAAATGGTGTACAACATGAATCAATAAAGTACCCCTAGCCCTGATGGATTCCTAAGATATTTTTATGTGGTGTAATAGGATTCCATTAAGGTCTATGTAGGAGAGGAATTCATGAATTCATTATAGGTGGTTCTCTAAATAGGGTTTTGTGTGCCTCCAAGTTGATCATTATTCCAAGGATAATGGATCCTTCGAGTTAAATTAGTACAGACTAATATGTCTTTTTGACAATGCATAAAAATAATAATTTCTTTCCTCTTTATCAAGAGATTCACTAATGTTATTCCAATATATTTTTCATAGTAATTACAAAATTTATTCCAGAATATATATATTCATGTGGTGAATGGTATTGCACATGAAATAGTAAAGGATCTAAACTAAAATAAACTTTTTTCTAATGTGATAATCAAGGTGGACATAGAAAAATATTATGACCAGTTAGAAGGGAGCTTCATCATAAAATTACTAAAGGGGTTTTTTAGATAATGGTATTATGATATCTACTTTTTTTAATTATTTTATGTGGATAACCATTTACTTAATGGGGAGGAGCTTCAGTTTATTTATTCTAGTGTGTGGTGTCATGAAAGAAGACCCCATGTCCTCTACTCTCTTTATCTTATCTTAGGAGGCTCATATTATAATTGTTAAATGAATCATTAATGTGGGGGTGATCCATCCATTTTCTAACAGTTTTGGTGATAACATAGTTTTTCATCTCATTTTTCTTGACGATATATTGTTTTTCAATAATTAAAGTCAAATTTATCTTAATTGGTTCTATAAAATAATGTCAAATTATGGAATTCTAAGTGGTCAATGGATTATCCAAAGAAAAATTTGTTTGTTCATCTCTGGAAAATTCTCAAGCATGAACAATAGGATAATACAAAATATATCATTGTGATATTACAATTAGAAGAATAAATTTCATTATTTCAAATGTCATATCACCTTAATTTATAGTTTTATTTCATTAATACCTATTCATGTATTATCTATTATCAAACCACCTAAATGGACCATTGAGAAGTTGGAAAAAATTATGATTTCCTTCTTATAAGATGGGAATCGGATAGTCCATTGCCACTTGGAATCATAGAAGAGGCTGACACATCCAATTGATAAAAGAGGAATTGGTTTATGTGTTGTGGCTATGTATATGTAGGCCATGAAGATGAAAATGGTGTGGGATATCATTATAGGAAACTCACTTTTGGAAATATTCATAAGAAGAATATATGGAAAGGACTGGAGGAATTGGTCCAACCGAACTGGGTGATCCACTAAACTAATGTAGTGTATGACTAAACATATGAAGGAAATATTGAATAAAAATCAATGGGTGGTAGGCCTTGGGAATATTAATTTCTAGAAGGATAACTGGGTGGTGATCCATTTTTTCTAGGTTTCTGAGTTTCGAACATCCTTTATAAGGAATAATTCTTATTTTTAGATTTCCTTAGTGATTTCCTAAATCAAAACTAGATGGAGATTCATCATAAAAATCTTGGTCATTTTATGGGAAATGTGTGTCATCAAGGGACTGGTGTTAAGAAGATTCAGTGCTCAGGTGTTTATAAATGTGAGGAATGCAAGATATGAAGATGATGAATGGGCGTAACTAAATTTTTTAAAATAAATACTTGTTAAAATGAATTTTCTGGTGTAGATATTAAGAGATAATCTCTTAAAAAATACGATAATGTGTAGATGATGGGATTTTTCTTAGCATCCAAATTCCAATGTTGTTCATGGCCACATTCAGAGATAGTTGGAACTTATTTTTTTAAGGTGAGTGGGAAAAGGCTATATGGAACCACATGAAACATCACTTGGGACTTCAACAGAGATGGTGATCATTGTTGTAATTTATTGGTACTTGGTTTCAAGGATTCAGAGAGAAGGGTGTGGAACTATATATAAGATGTGTGATTTTTGTAGTGGTGTGCTAGATGATATAGGATGTAAGGAATAATGAAAGAGAAGGAAAAAACACTCTCCCCACTTTTTCCATGTCTTATTGAAAGATTTATTTGTGGATATTGGAATCATTATGAATGTCAGTGTGTCTTCAGTAACATTCAGAGGAATTTTTCCAGGGCTCACTTCAATTATGGACGATGAAGCCATAAATAATCAGCGAACAAGGGTTAAATGGAAGCCATGATCCACCATAATTAAACTGAATGTTGATGTATCTTGTGTATCTAGAATCATGCAAGGGGTGTCCTATTTAGGGGAAATATGGGGTTGTTTTACTTTGGATTCTATTCATTTTCAGGGTAGGGAGTTACATGGAATAGGAAAAAAGAGAAATGACCACCAAGATCATGTTGTGAAACCTTTTCAACCTTTAAATTGTGGAGCCCTAGTTTAATTCATGATTTCTGGTTGTGTTTCTCTAAGGAGTGGTTAATCTACTATGGGAGGTTTTTTATTTGATCAATAAATTCATATGGACTCTCAATCATACCACTTGTTTGGGCCATAGTTAGAGAGAAGGGAATTGTGTAGCTGATTCATTGGGCATCAAGGGGAGTCCAGAAGAGAGTTTTAATTTGTATACCTATACGAGTTCCTATCCTAATGAATGTAATCTTATTTTAATGGTTTATTACATAAAACTTCATGATTTTATCACACCATAATCTTGGTTGTATTCATCTTGTTTATTTATTCATTAAAAAAATTATGTTTCAGTCATATAGAAAATTATTTTCAGTTCATTATTGAAAAAATTATTTATATAGATGTCATATGTATTTTCTAGTGTGGAAACATTAAGAGAAATTTTGTATAGTATATATTTTTTCACTTTTTTTGGAAACACATTAAGTATTAACATCAAAATCCTAAGGAGGTTATGGAATCATTATTAATACCATTATTGAATTATAAAACAATAACATGGATTTCATTTTATGACTTTCAAGGTACTCAAATGAATCTTCATCCATTTTTTTTAGGTTGATATAATTAAAAATTCAGTTAATTTCACTATTATTTGATAATATTTATAACTCGATGAAATTTACATGATATAAATAATATATGTGGTTAAGATGCATATTTTTTCACATTTAATTACATATAATCAAGGTCAAACGATAAACATTTTTTTCTAGAAAATTTATTAACTAGTATTGAATATAGAATAGATATTTACCAATGGTTATCATCCTAATAATGATTACTATTTTTAAATAATGATACACAAAATAGAATAAATGTCGATATCTTCCTAGGTGTATTTCAAGGGAGGTTCATATCAGAAACTTAAACTAATAGGGATTTGTTATATTTTTTTTCTATTCTAGTATTCAAATGTAACTATATAAGGATATATAATGATAGTAGTGTTGAAATCTATCTTTTTTATATAAATTCAGAGAACAAAAGATGTTTTGACACAAGAATACACAACAATTATTAGAGAATATTCAACAATCTTAGAGAAATATCAAAAAACAAATTCAATAAAAAGTGATATCTTAATAATTATAAATTATATTTTAAAGTTTTATGTTGGGAATATGGTGTTTATTTGGATATCAATATGGTAGATTCAATAATAAGTGAATGTTAGACATGGATTCATTATCCCCTTCAAAGTAATCAATCAGGTGTGGATGTTAGTGTATTCCCATCCATTTCTGCCATATATCTCACATGTTCCTAATGTGTTTTTTGAATTATATTCAATGAATTATATACATAATCTTTAAAATATTTTGAACTCCAATATTTTAAATAATGAAAATCATCATTCATATAAGTAATTACATGTATAGATATATCAATGTCAAGATAAATTACTACAATACAAAATGATAGACCTCATTAATGTTCACTGGAGGAATTAGAAGATAGAGGAAGTGATGAAGTAAATAGAATATATAATGATAAAAAATTACTCTAATCTAATTTCATCTAAATAATGAAATCTTTAGGGTTAAATTTTTTATTAGTGTGTAAAATGTGAACCTTAACATTTTAATACCTTTAATATTTTGAATACCTTGTTTCATAATAAAATACAATATAAAATTTATTATAATTTTTTTACTATGAGAAAATATTAGAATAAAATATAAATATTAATAAATTATGAGAATATAATAGTTAACATCATTGTGAAAATTATAAATGGGGAAAATCCCAAAGAAAAAAAAGGTAAAATCGTTATCTTCTTAGTTTAAGTTTATGATCCTGCTATATATTTTATCAAATGGATTAAAGAAAGAATATGAAATATAATAATAAATTTTAAATATAAATAAAATAATAAGGTGAAAAAAATTTAGTGAAGAATTTTTTTCATATGTAGGAATGTAATATGAAATTTATATATATTATTATTGTATTTATTTCTATTGAATATATGATCATTAAATATGAGGTCGTTCAATATACATATATCAAAAATGTATATTTTCTATTTTATGGATTAATATAAATGATTTTTACACCTAAAATATATTTTATTTACATGAAATAAAAAAATATATTTTGTATTAAAATTATATGGCCTTATTCAATCCATTAATATATTTATTATTTGAATGAATTTTGTTGGTATCAAATTTATTTTATTATAATTTGTTTACTATTAAAGAATTATTTTATTATAATTGTTTATAAACATTTAATTATTCATAAAATATATATTTATGATATTTAAAATAAATAATTAATGACTTATAAGGAATAATAATTTAAACAATTAGGGTTAATGAAATATAAGTTATATAAATATATTTTTGAAACACTTTTTAGAATTGTAATTAACTAATTGTATTGTTTATATATATATAAATTAACATTAACGTTAATAAAATGATTATAACTTGATTCAAAATTAATATAAATTAAAATTTATGGTAATTATATAGTTTTCTAAAATTTCATTTTTGGTTTCAATTATATATTTAAAATAAATTTAAATCAAATTCAAAAATAGATACTAATAATATCAAATAATTATTTTCAATTATGGGGTTAAAGATAAGTATGAGGATTAATTTTATGTTTATAATAAAATATTATATCAATATAAAACTATAGTTTCAACAATAATCTTAAGTTGCAGTAAAAGAGGCTAAATTAAGAAGTAAATGCCTAAACTATCACTAATAATATCAATAAGTTGTGTGGATGGGTGGATGAAAGACCCTTAATGATTATTTTTTCTCATAGTATTAATGTTCTAATTTTGAAAACATTAATTGCACTAAATGGATGTCTATGTAAAGAACTCGACCATATTATCCTAGAGTCGGTGGTTACTTTATTATAATTACACTAGATACTAGTGACCACATCTCAAAGTATTGAATAGTTAATAGTTTTTATACACTAGATAAATGCTTGAATATCATGTTACACATGAGAACATAAAATAAAATATCATATATTCTTTGAGAGCATCATTGTTCCCTCTAGAATTTCTTTTCAGATCAATCATAAAAAACATCCTCGAATCCTGGGGATAAAAAACATAAGAAAGGGTTGATCTCAAACTCATAGTATGGGAAGGTGTATATAATAATATATGAAATAATAAATATGAAATTAATAATAGGGCATAAATAAATTTGACATAAGAAATATAATTGGTCATGGGAAAAAATTAATTACATAAGTGTAGTATAGATTTTAACATAGGTGGTCTCCTCAATTGAAGTTCATGCAAAAATAATTTTTCACAATTTATATTATTTCAAAAAATTGATTTAGATTTGTATTGAGGAATCATATTTTATAAATCAATTAAAATTCAATGTTTTAAATCAATGGATGAAAAATTATAATCCGGTATGGCATTCATATATCTATTACAATGTTATCATCAATTCTGATTTTTTCAATTCTTCCTCTACTAAGGATGGTAAGAGAGAGAATGAATTATCGATTCATTTATCTCCATTTAAACGATAATGATTGTAATAATATTCCTATCAGATATCTCATGTTAGTTTACGCTCCTTATTTTTGTGAGTATTAAAGTGGGACCTCGTCATCTAATTGGGAAATACTTGATGAGTTTAATATGATACATAATAACCAATAAAAAACAATGACCCCATACACATGTTGATGATCACTGAACACTAATAAACCAATCCAATCATGGCCCATCATATATACACTAGAAATGGGAATATGGAGGTTATGTATCATTGGCTAGTGTAATTGATATTCACTAAATCCAAACATAATATAATTTCATTAGATAATGAAAACTAATAGTTAATAATTGAAACCAAATTTTCATTATAAAGATAGTGTTTTATTAAATTATGAAAAAAAAAGTATTATTAAATGGTTAAGCCTCCCTATTTCCAATAAATCAGAGATTTACCCCCCCCCCCCATGGATTGGGTAACCAAGAAATTTGGGAAAGGGATGACATCATGAGGAAATAAAACATAAAGAAAACAAAGGAAAAAAATAATAGAAGTAGTAAGGTTTCCTTATCCAAAACTTCCGCTTATCGAGAATTTATTTTTAATCCCCTAAGGGTCATGTATTTATAATCCTAAGACTCACTCTGGTAGTCTTTTATCATCCTTAACTGTGACAGTAAATCCATTCTGAGTCAATCCTTGGGTGTATGGTGGTTTCAGGTCGAATTATGTGGTGGTCCATCATAATTTATGTCAAAACATATCAATTTTGGGTCTTCCTGTCATTGTTTAGGGAGTGATCTATAGTGTCACACCATGTAGATTCATATTTTCTATCCTGGTGAGTATTTTCAAATTCTCCACTACACATTTAGAATTCCATCATGTTTCTTATCTTGAATAGTATATTCATGATTTCAATTAGTATTTTTTAGTATATTTGTCTCTATTTTACATTGATTTTTTAGTTTTTATCCTTTTAGTTGGTCTTCTACTTTTTATATTTTGTGAGACATCATTTTCATCATAAATTCTTCATTGTTTAGATCATTTTCAAAAAAAAATCATTGAATGAAATAATAAAAAAAATCAAGTACTTGAAATAATAATAAGTTAATTTATAAAAAAATATGATTTTTACATAAAAATAATTAATTAATAAATGGTTATGTCTATTCCCCCATGCTTATAACTTGCTTGTCATCAAGCATGTAGTCTCAAAAACATCAAAAAGGAACGTCATTCTACAAACATTTAAATTTTAATATATACAAAACTAAATTTTTTCAATTTAAAATATACATTAATATATCACACAATATAATTCTTCTAACTCTATGTTATTCAGGAAATAAAATGAATCATATGTCCTATATTTCCTCTTTTGATATAATAGTTTTCTTCATTCCTTTAACTTTAATATATTAATTCTTAATGAATGGGAATTTCACTCAAAATATACCTCATATTGAGTTATTTTTACTCATATGTCAAGTTAATAAATGTAATGGAGTTTTGATCATAACTCAAATAAATGTAAAAGAACATAATTTCAGAACACATATAACATCTCTACTGCATAAAGAAATAAATCAAAAATAATGATGATGACTTTTCATCAAGGTTCAAATGCCTATAAGTATTTTTATAGGTATGTGATGTTTAAAAATGAAGATAAATAAATAAGACTGACATTTTAGCATATTTCTTGATATCAAAATATAATCCCTAATGATATGCTTCTATAATGATAAATATGACATATCCTCATTGTACAAAGAATAAACTGGGAACATGATATGAGTATTCACAATGAATGAATCATTCACTTTGGAGTTTTTTACTTTTATTCGTTTTTTATTTTAATTTTTTATTATTTGTATGTTTCACTTATGAAAAAATTCATATCCACCTCTCATAACCTAACTCAAAATGATAAAAATATAAGCAGTCTGGCATTGATTATTTTTTATCCTCCCAATACACAGCCCATTTTTTCCTTTTTAACCTGATATTTTTTCCATCTACATTTATAGAAATATATTTGAATAATAATGTAGAATAAATTGTCACATGGACTCCCCCACAAATCACAATAATACCTAAAAACAAAAAACCCCTTAATAAAGTACATACCTATCCAAAATAAACCACAAACTCCCTCATATTATCATTTGAATATCATGAATCTTATTGGGTGTAGGGTGGGAAAGGATAAAATAAGCTTTATACATAGATATTTTCCTATAAAGTTCATTCAAGGATTATATGGGTAATAGTAGGACGAAATTTCAAGGTGGGTCTGAGGATAAAAGGCTAAAAAATGAATTCTTAAATCATATTAAAATTGAATCTATTTGGTCATATCTTCATTAACATGATAACATGTTCTAGAAGAAAACATACCTATATTTCTCAAGAGATATTATAGAGAAATAATGGGAAATATTGGTTTATATATTTTCTCAATAATTAGAACATCTCATTTGGGAAAATTTCTCGTGGAAATTAATAAAAACAATAAACCAATAAATATAAATTAAAAAATTCAAAACATGAAAAATCAATGAAGAATCTAATTTATAATAAGAAATTTATTTCTAAAAATAATGATTCGTGAAATATATTTCCTCATACATAACTTTACTAATCAATTCCTAATTTTACACTTCTAATCATGTTAATAACGAAATAAAAAAGGCATAATGATTATTCTATGAATGTTATGTCTTTATATCCAACACAAGAGTATAAGGGATCAAAGAGAGGAATAAATTTTAATTTAAAACAATAAAAAGGGTGAAAATATGGGTGTAAATTAAAATATTTAATTTAAACTAATATTTCTAGGATAATGATGATTCAAGTTGGGTTGTGTAGGTAATTTTTATATTGTTAGTTTCTATATAATTTTATAGTGTTAATATCTTTTATATGATGTGAATTATAATTTGTAAGCATAAATTCCATTTTCACAAAAATAATAGTGTACAATTTATTCAATTTCATCATTTCACCTTGTTCCATATTGATTTACCTAAATATATGAATAAAATTTATTAATAGTTCATACCTTTTGAATTATTCATAAATAGAAATTTGGGGAAGAGTGGGTTAAGGGTAAAACTGAGGTTGTTTCCCAAAAGATGTTTTATTAAATTTCATTAGATCAAATTAGAATATAATATATTAAAAAATCTTACACTATATGATTTAATCTCTCATGCATAGTAGATACATTTTCATCAATGCGTTAACATTTATTATTCATGTATGATGATTTAATATGGAATTAACACATTAAATAAAATTTAAATCAAAGGCATAACAATTTCATTCATAATTGATTATCATATTCAATGTGTTTAATATACTCCACTAGTTATTCAGTTATGTGACCATGGAGCCTCTTCATCCCATTCATATATATAGTGAATTGGGGTTCTTCTAATATTGATATAATTTACCATGATTTTTTGTAGTTTTTTAGCTTATTAAATGTGTTTAGTAAATTTTAATTAATTTTTCTAGACAACTAGACAGTCATTGTTGACATTCTTAGTAATCTTAAAATCCTCACCAATAGGGTTCTTTTGAAAAAATTTCCATTTCATAGAATATGGAACTTCTTGTTCCAAAAATTTCATGAATACATATACCTCATGATCTTCCAAAATACATCTCCCATTAATTTATTTATGAGTCTAATTTTTTTTCATATGTAAATGTTTTGAATATCTATTCACAGTTTGTATTCCAGAAGATATTTTTCTCAAGGAATAACAAATTCTCCCCTATGGTTCTGTCATCTTTCTTTATAAAGATGTGTTAAAATATGATGAGTAGGATATATGTCCATTCTACCAAAACACTATAAAATACCCTCAAATTCTGTTCTTCTAGATTGTTTCTTGATCTTTCAAGATTTTTATTTATATAGTACAATTGTATCCCCATTCTTATGTATTTTTGGCCTTAATGAAATATTTTTCTACTCTTGTTGGGGAATGTTTCTCCTCTATTTTCTTGGACATAAGATCCTCAATTTTTTTCCAAAATGTAAAATTAAATAAAATACATCTATTTATAAATTTCTTTGGGAAGATTCAATGTTTTCACATGAAACTTTTTCCTTATTGTTCTGATAATATTATCTAACTTCCATAGACTATTTTTGTAAGGTTTTATATGGAATCGTAAAACTTATGTTGTCCTGTGAGACATATAGATTGGGTCTCATCCAAATATTCTTACTTTACAGCCAGTTCATATTTTAGATCTATAATAATACTTTTATATTCATATTTTTTGAGCTTTAACTTCTTAATTTCATTATATGATTTTGATTTTGATTCTTCATACATCTTTTTTGAACAATTTTTTAAAAAATTACTAGAGTCTCCATAGTTGAAACACTTTGGTGTTTTATTAATAATTTACTTCCACTTGTAACATTTAAATCCATTAAAAATAATAGAAATAATATTATTGAATTTATTATCATACTAATTATATAAGACATATGTTTCATAATCTTATTCTAATAATGTTTCAAATATAATAAGATATTATCAGTTATTCCAACATGAAATTATTATATCTATATTTCTTGGAGCTCGCATATTCTATGGTATTTTCCATGGAAAAATGTTACCAATTATCTATGAATTCATATAGAATATCCTAATATTTGATATGTTCATCACCTTATTTATTTGAAATTTGATAGAGTTTATGGATAATTGAATGGTCCATTTTGGAGTCAATAATTTTTTAAGTGAACCACTATATATCTAAGCTTCATTATTTATGTCACTTCATGATCATTAATAATTTTTTTACCATCATTAGGAATGGCCTTACTAAAATAAGGATTTAATAGACTAGTGCATGGTATTAATCATTGGTGAGATCATAAAAGATATAAGGGAATATCAGTCATTCCACTCTAATAAGTACATATTCTAAAACTCTTACTATAAAATAGTGGATCTATTCACCAATAGAACCACCACTCACATGGGCATAAATTCAAATACTTGAAATAATATAAATATAGAGTGGTTTATAAAATTTATAAAATCACCATGATCTCATAAAGCATTATTAAAAATTAATGGTACAATACAATAGATTAGAGAATATAAATTATTACAGGAACTTGATATTTTGTAGGAATTAGTGGTGTGATGAGAGAATAAATGATTTATCTTAATAGTGTCCTATAATTTACATCATGTATTCTTATTTTTTCATATATATTTAATAAATTTTTCATAAAAGACATTTTTTTGGATGGATTCTAGGATAGGTACGTTGATTTAATATTTTTAAATGTATCATGAATCTCTTATTGATATCGGTCCTCTTCCATCTTCTTTGACAAAATTTGTTCAGAAAGTAATTGTGTGGGAATGACATTATTTTCCCTTTATTGTCTTTTCCTAGGCATTTGAAGACTTTCCTTCGTAATCATTATCATCATTTCTCTTAGTTATGGGAATTCTATTTTCATTTTACTTTTTTGATAAATTTCAAAAAAAACCTTTTTTTAATTCTTCAATGATAAATTTTCAAATCCAGGAATTTATAAATTAATTAAAATTAAATCTTCTAAAAAATATTATTGAAATCAATTTATTGGATAATCCTCATTATATTGGATTTCAATTTTATATGTTTTATTATTTTTTTTTAAATTTAAAATACCTCACATATTTTTATATATTGAAATTTTTTTATTAATGTTTACCATCTAAGTATTTTATTAACATTTGTTATAATTATTTATAATGCTAATTATTAACATGTTAATTATTTTTAATTTAATTTGAAATGTTATTAATTTAAAAATTGAGGTTGAAGCCTTAGTTTATTTGGGGAAAGGGGATATGTTACATAGAAAAGAAAGCACCATACAATGCAGGGATGTACTCAGAGAGACTCAAAATAGAGACCTCGCTGAGAACCATAGGGGAATCTACTAATAAGGTGCACTATGGGGGCTTAAAATGTTATTAATTTAGAATCACATAATTTTAATATTTTTAATGTTTATCTGAAAAATTAAAATTTTATATGTTTTTTGAAATATTATTCTAGAATTCATTATATATATTCATTATATATATATATATATTAATTAATTGGATTTTTAAACTATATACATATCTTGATATATGTATATATTATAAATAGTGTATGTATATATATATACACTATAGCATCATCTCTTACCTATTCAAGTAGTAATATGCTACACTTCCCCATATTAGTTTATCTTTTCCATCCGCACTTCCTCTTACATTAACAATGTATAGCATCTCAACCTATGTAACAAACTTCAAGATTAATCATATATTCATAAAGGTTGACAGAATCCGTCCTTTTAGTCACTCAACCAAGCCTGTATATGGGACACCTAGATCATCAGCATCATCTCTCCAGTTCATCATGATAGTACCTCACATGCATGTCTCCATGGAAGCAGCACATCACCCAGTATTGGCCTCTCATTGTCTGCTAGACACCCTCTCTCAACAAAAACATTCATTTCCTTCCTTGTAGTTTTTTTAAGACTTTTCATATATTTTTGTAAATGTTTCTACGTTATTTTTACATTAAAAGTGAATCGGAAAGGAGGAAGGGATGATGCCGCCTTTTGATTTATTAAAATGAGACCCCCCCCCCACCCACCCACCTTTACCCCAGATCGTCAACATGGAACAGGTGGGAGAGGGTGGCCACCTTTCACCTAATAAAAATGAAAAAGGTGGTCCATTGTTTCCTTTCCTTTAAGTTCCTCTAAATGGGCACCCCCCCCCCCTCCTCACTTCAAATTTCCCTCCTATCTCTACATTCCACACCCCCTCTCTCCCTCGAAAATAAGCCTTCTTTGTGCGTGGTGATTTTGGTGGCCTAAAAGAAGTCAAATGTTTTTAAGAATAATTTAAAGTTATTTTCCTTATTTAATTTAATTTAATTTATTTATTTAATAGACTTTTTAATTTAGTTCAAAATATGTAATTTATTAAGCTGTTTAGTTATATATATATAGTTTAGAAATAATAGTTATTATTAGTAATGATTAATTATATATTAACTAGTGATTAACATGGGATTAAAGAATGATTACATATAATGATTAGCTAGTAATAATTAACTAATGAATATCATATGATTAGCTAGTTATTAAGGAATAATTAATTTTGGATTAAGTAATGTTTAACTACTGATAATAGAATAATCAGATAAATATTTAGAAATTATTAAGTATTGATTAAATTTTGATTAAATTTTGATTAACTAATGAATAAAGATTGAATAATTAATAAATAATAATGTAATTATTAACTAATGAATAAGTAATGATTAACTAATTATTAAGGAATAATTAAAGAATTGTTAACTAATGATTAAGGGGTGATTAAATAATGAATAAAGAATGATTAACTAATGTTTAAGTAGTGGTTAACTAATGGTTAAATAAAGATTAAATATTGATTAAGTATTGATTAAGTATTTATTAAGTATTGATTAAATAATGGTTAGGTAATGATTAAGGAATAATTAAAGAGTGATTAAATAATGACTAACTACTAATTAAGTAATGAATAGTGAATAATTAACTAATGATTAACCAATGATTAAATGATGATTAAGTGATGATTAAATAATGATTAAGGGATGACTAAAGAGTGATTAAGTAATGATTAAATAATGGTTATGGAATGATTAAAGAATTATTGACTAATTTTTAATTAATTCTTAAATAATGATTAACTAATGTTTAAGAAATGATTAACTAATGGTTAAGTAATGATTCTGTAATGATTAACTAAGGAGTAAATATTTATTAATTAATGGTTAATTATTTATTAACTAGTGGTTAAATAATGATTAACTAATGATTAACCAATGCTTAACTAATAATTACAAATGATTAACCAATGTTTACCTAATTATTAACTAATGATTATCCAATAATTAACCACTAATTAACCAGTGATTGACCAGTGATTAACCAATTATTAACTTTATATTAACATGCAATAAACATAGGATGAAAGGATACAAATTAGATGACAGAGAGGGTTAACTACACGTATGATTTGTTACTCCCCTTATTTAGATGATTCATCTCTTATTTCATGCTAGTTTTATTAATGTCGATGGATATCTCTTACTTGATTAATATTTTATTTTTAAACCAATGAAAATGTCTTAAGTAAAGTAAAAAATTATAATACAAAACATTAGTTTCATAATTTAAGATATAAGAAAATGTTTAAAAGATTCGGTAGCACAATAATTATGTGGTATATAAGAAATAAAATCCATGTATGGATACTATAAGTGGATGTGGATCTAGAATAGATATACCTAAGAGTGAAAAAACCTATAAGGTGTGTCAGACCTAACTTGGAATAAAATGGAACATGAAAATGGGCCTTTCTGCACACTTGGTTTGAAACTCCCATAAGATATGCTTTAGATGATTCATATTTTCTTTATAAACTACTGAAATACCTTTAAGAAGATAAAAAAACTTTAAAAAGAAACACTAGTATCATATTTTATGATACAAAAAGATGTTATAAAATTTTAGTATCATAAATATTATATGGTCAACCCTCATTGTCAAAAGTATACATAGAAGTTTTTGGAAACCAAGGTAAAAATAATAGAAAATATTAAATCAGTTTATTTATTCATGAAAAAATGAAAATTTTGATAATGTAAATTGAAATAGACAAGAAAAAACACATTAAATAATACATGACTTCTTTACAAAATCTAATAAATACCATGAAATTTTTCAATGAAACAGAGTTTATATAAGATGAACCAAACTTTGAAAGTGAGGTAAAATACATCTTATTTTCAAATAGAAGATTAATAAAATCTTCCAAATATAAGTACATAACTTTTGAATTTTCAAAATTTTTTGGACTTCTAAAGAAATCTAAGATAACATATATGATATTTTATTATATGGCTAAAATCTTTTGAAAATTAAAAAGTTAAGTAAATCCCTTTAGAAGTTGTTTTTAATCTATGAGTAGAAAATATGTTGGATTTTACCACACTTAAAAAGTTAAGATCATCTCATCTAATTAATGTTCTGTTTAAAAATTTCAAGTTATTTCTTGTCTTTTATAAAGCATTCATATGTTATTTTATTTGTTTATTCTTTTCCATTTATCTTTATGAGATCGTAATTGTTATTTTTTCAGGGTTAAATAAAATGATTTGATGTTTTCACTTATTTTTACATCAATTTCAAAAATAATTTGTGACACATTTTCTAATTATGTTTTATATAACAAAACATTGGTATCATATTTTAGGATATAAAAATATGTTCTAAAATTTTAGTATCATAAATATTATATAGTCAACACACATTGTCAATATTATTTACACTATTATAATATAAATAAAAGAACATTTTTAATTTAGAGAGTCATGGTTTCGTGTTTCTACTACTACAGGGAGGTTATTCAAACCAAGAAAGGAGGTTCTTATAGAACAAAACCAACAAAAATGGTGAGGAAATCAGATTGTGTAAATGTAAGTGAACTTCAAGAAATGATTTTTGGTTTCTTAAATATAGTACATGATTAAGAGATCAATTCTATTAGCTATATACATTTATTATTCTCGGCTACACTGTGGTATGTAACTTTCCCATTTATTGCTGATGAGTAGTGGGTCCAAGTAATAAATTCATTTTCCCAGTGGTCAGATGGTGCCATGATGGAGTTGTATTTTGAGGTTTCTATTGTACAATAACAACATCTAGTTGTATGGAGATGTATCTATACAATAGTGGTTGAAGAAGGTATGTCCCAATAAATTGATGTTCCTCCCTATGATGTGGAAGAGAAAAACCTAGATGATCTCTCTAATATACATGTAAATCCAACATATGATGAGGAATTTTGTAATGATGGAATAGTTTTTGAACAATGTGTTGATGATGAGGGAACAATACAAGTTAGTTAAGAAGTTTCTAGAAATGAAGTAGTTATAAAACATCATCGACTAAAAATAAATAATTCACCACTCTTCACATCTTGGTTGGAAGAAATGGCTTGTTTGATTGAATTAGACTTCATTGTTATCACACATGAAACTGAGTTTCCAAGAGTTTTAGTGGATATGTTTAGTGAGTTGTACAAAATGTTATATATTAGAAGGTATTTTCCAAGAAAATATTCATTGGAAGTCATAATAAAAATATTTCATATATAGAGGCATTGTAGATATTTAGTTAAAGAATAAATATATAATGAATACATCATACATTGTGACAAGTATGGGAATGATTTTAGATTTTGATTTGACGTCGATTCTAGACATTGCATTTGGAGGTTGTATAATTTCAAAGATTGAGGTAGATCATACTTTCATTTGGCCAAACATAAAACAAGATCATACCACATTGGATGATGAATATTTGTCTTCCATTAACATATATATGATTAGGACATGACAATATGTTCTATTAGAACTTTTTCAAGATAAGATACATCAATATTTTAGTTATAAGATTTCCAATAATAATGCATGGATAGAGAAATAGAAGTCAATCATGAAGGTCTATGGTGATTGGGATGACTCCAATCATCTTTTGACTAAATTTCTAACCATACAGAGACACAATTACCAAGTTTTCTTCTATATTCATATGAATGAACATGTGTCTCATGATAAATGACTTGATCCATCACGTGTTCAATTTCATCGGTTGTTCTGTGAATTTCTCATCAATGTTTCTATATTTAATTTTAGTAAATAGATTATACAGATTGAGGAAGTATTTCTATATAGAAAATAAAATGGTGTATTTTTTATTGAGGAAATCTTTGATGGAAACTGTTCACCTCTTCCTCTTTCCTTTTACATGTTAGAGAAGGAACCTATGAATCAAGGAATGTTTTTTGGCATGTATCATCAACCATTTCACCAACATTTGGGGTGTCTATTTGATATCTTATGGGAAATGGGAAATCAATGAGGCAATCAATGTGGATCATAATCCATAGAGACCCCCAAATTTAAATCATCAATATTGAATCATACACATTTCTAGGAATGTGCCAAAAACATTCCATAATGGACCAATAAAGAAGTAAATCATGAGGATTGGTATTCAATGTCTCCTTTATTTTTTACTATATCGCCAAAAAATTAAAATCAATTTATGTGAAATATGATAACTTCCTTATAGAATATGAGCCAAAGAAAATGTGGTTTAAAGAACATTTCGAAAAAAAAATCAAGGATAATCATGAATAGTATGATTATATGATGTAGATTCTAAAATAAAAATGGAAATTGGAATATGATGGGGGAAGAGGTATTAACACATGACCACAAACATTAACTACAACAAAAAATGCCTTTAACAGCGCTAAAATAGGCATTTATTAGTTCTAAAAATGTGTTGATAATTTGAGTGTAGTTAAAGGCCCAAATATTTTATCAGTGATAAAAAAGAACTGTTAAAATCCCCCTTTAACAGCATTAAAAAATCATTGTTAAAAAGTTCCTTTAACATTTTTTTAACGCTCTTAAATGTTCCTTTTATCAGATTTTTTAGCACTGTTAAAGGGGGACTTTAACAATGCTAAAAAATCACTGATAAAGGCCCCAATGATAAAGTGTATATAAATAAATTTCCACACCCCATGTAACCCCCTTCATCATCACTTCACACCACCACCCTTTTATTAGCACTTCCCCCAACCCCTTTATTATAACTTTAGATAATATCACCTTCCCACACGCACCCCTACTTCTAGCTAGTTTTGAACCCTGGACCTCCAATATATACATCAAATCCTTTTTCACTCCCCTGTACTATTTTGTTTCACATTTTATGATATATATATATATTTATATATATTTAATTTCATTTTTATCCATATATTTATATATATATTTATATATTAATAAATATATTTTATATGTAAATATATTTAATAATTTATTTTTAAAATTAAATTTTTATGTGTCAATATATTAAAAAAATATGTATATATTATTATATATTTAATTATAAGTAACTCTACATTGTGAAAAATGATAAATTTTCAAAACCATAATATCAATATGAATGTAAGGGAATAAATTCAGTCACCGCTAAAAAAGGGAAAAAATACCCCCATAAATGATCCTAAAAATCCATCAAATGTTAAAAATATCATGGTATGCCACCTAAAAACTCAGTTTTGGAGGTCTTATGGGCCTTTTGGCCACAAAAAATGTGATATATGTTTAAATATTTTACTAAATCCATAGAGATCATCGCATTATTGGGTCTGATTTGTGGTAAATCCAAAACAGACACTGTGATCAAAATTTATGGCCATTTGAATTTTGAGATACATTTTCAACTTATTTTTGATCTTTTTTTAATTTTTTTTTCTTTTTTTATCTTAAAATTGATATTAAATGACTATTACTTGGTATTAATAAGAAAATTATTAATTAAAAATATTTTTTAAAATATTTAATAAGTTATTTCCACTAAATATCATATATATTTTGTGTAAATTCCAATTTACCTTATCTAAAACATATTTTAAAAATATATAATATATTTATATCAATATAAATATATTTATATATTAAAATATTATTTTTAATGGAATTTAATTATTTTGAAGTATAATTTTATTAGTGCTTGTGAAAAATTATTGATAAAGTGTGGGACTTTATCAGCCCTTGTAAAAAAAGCGCTGATAAAGTTCCCCCTTTAACAGTACTTTTTTTAGCATTGAAAAAAGGGGTGTTTAATAACATTAATATCTAGTGTTGTTATAGCTTTAATTATATCTAGCCCAAGTTTTTTATTAGTGATTGTGAAGTTTGTTAGTGGTTTCTTCAAAGGGATTCACATATAACCATAACTTCCCTAGTCTAAGAGAAATTTTATCATTGTGTGAAGTAATTCATTGATAGACAAAAACTAGCCTCATATGGGATTCATGAGGGGCTAATGTATGGAAGTAATTTCCAATGAGATATTTAAATGGAAATTTAAGAATATTATAATTAACATGTCTTCCTTTTCCCTCAAGAATACTATCACTTTTATGTTCAAGATCATTCAGACCCCATCACATATAGCATCGGTAAAAAAATAATGGTATTATTGGAATCGAGGAAATGTAAATGTGGAAATATCTAGGAATTACGGTTTCCATGCATAGATTCCATTCCAGCATGTGCCTTTCTAAACATATCATGAGAAGCATATGTTGATCCAGTGTACCTACTAGACACCATTACTAAATATTATGATGTACTATAGATTTCTATTGGGGAGTTTCAATATTTACCAATGCCTGAATACCAACTAATATTGATATCTTACATCAACATGTTGTGTAAATGAGGGATACCAAAGTCTATAAATATGAAAAATGAGATGGACTGACCTCAAGAATAAGGGAAAAGTTGGAGATGAAGTATAATTCATCAATATGGTCATAACTGTGAATGATTCCCTAGAATTGCTTGATCGATTTCACACTCTAAGCCACAAAGATGTATTGTCTCCAATGTGATATTATAATATCGTTAATTATATAGTGTTAATATATGATCCTTAATTTTTTATAATTATATGACATTACCGAATACTTTTACTATCAAATGAAAATAAACCTTTCATATTTACATTAAAAATAATATGGAAAGTACATGTGAGGTGACATAAAATCATATAAAATCAATATACTGCTAAACTATAAAACAATCATTTTAGAAAATACTCATGAAACATTCCTTCATGTGAGAAATCATACATAAATTAAAAAGAACAGCAGTTTCTAATAAACATTTATATATAAAAAGGAAAAATTATTATATATATATATATATGTGTATATATAAAACCATATCTTATAAAAAACCATTTCCTATGTAAAAAAATATCTCAAAAACTCTTTAGAAATATGCTTTGAGAAACATAATGGAATGCCCTTTTCTTTTGGTAAAAAAAATTTTATAAAATAATGGGAATAAACATTTCATGTCCTACTTTATACTAGTCATAAAATTATACTGACCATAACGTTATATTTACATTTTATACTTAAGACTTATTTCATTTTATTACATATAGATAGAGGATACTATACTAGTCAATGAGTGAGCTATGCATGTTTCTTGCAATGTGATAGAGGTTCGTCGGGTTTGGTAGATCAGGGTGCCTCAAGTGCACCATCATCAACACACATTTCCTCTATCAGTCATTATACCATACATGAACTGTGATGGATTCTATGACATTATGATATCTGATTTCACATTTTTTTATCATCGCCAACTTTCTTTCCTCCTAGAAAGTTGGGGATGAGATACACACATGTTTCACCAGCCTAAGGGAAAGATGTTCATCACCCTTGAGGATGTGGAATTCCTCCTTGTTCTTCCTATCTAGAGGGAATCATTTATTGGACCCAACCATACATAATTGCCTTAGTATGTTTAGAGATTTCTTGTATGATCACTCGTCACAATTTGTTTCTGATTCTTGTATAAGTTATTGAATTTATTTTCATATTCTTTGTCACTTTTGATGTCGTATTTCATAGGTGGATTCAAGAACACAGCTTCATTAGAGCTCTGACATGCCATTTGGGTGCATACTGGCTCATTTTGGAAAGTCTCCTACCCACCAACATAAGTATATAAAACCTTTCATTGACTAAAAATTTTCTTAATATCGTCATTTTTTTAGTAACAATTTTTTTTGAAAAATCTCACAAGTCATTTTAGATTTCCTAGATACGATACAAGTATTTATTGGACCAGTTTCCTACAAAATACACTATTTCACATCAGGATGATATGGTTGTAGTTCCACTCATTCACTTTCATATTACTGAGTGGAACCAACCTGATAGAGTTGTGTACTAGTTTGGATTTTTCCTCATCATTCCATTACCATTATATAGTTACAGAAAATTTGTTACTTGAAGATAACAGGGTGGAAGGATGAGGACTGGCACCGATGACATGACCAGTATCTCAACCTCTAGGGAAGATGGTCATCGCTTTATACCCAGGGTGTACCTATGATGTTATTCTATCTTTTATACCAGGTCGATTATGATCTATGGTATAGATATAAGTATATATTGTATCTTATTCAACAAGATAGAGGGGTTTAGGATATGGTAAATCAATAAATTTCTATTAGATTTTTTATTTTACTATTGGATAATTCATTTTTAAACACTTTACAGTATGTTATTGAACATCAGATTATTTTTATGTATAATCTAGAGGATGAGAAGGTTTCTAGCCTGTTAGCGATCCATGCTATAGAATTGGGGATGATTCTAGATTATCATGTGGTTTATGATAGAATATTTGATCTTCCACCCCAGGGATATGATGTTCCTACCAAAGGAGTGGAGGTTCCTGCTCAGGAACCTTCTCTAGTAGCTACCGATGAAAAGGATCCACGAAGATATTGACGTAGACCGCATCATGATACATGTGAGTTCTTACCTTTTCCACTGGTAGAGGCCATCCCTCTAGCAGTCCAGCCTCAGTCGATTGGGGGAGTGCATTATGAGGCATGTGATTTATTGACATGATATACACAGTTTTATCTAGATTGGGTTCTAGATCCATCATAGCCTATATGGTCCCCCCTATGATGACGGTGGTCCCTTCCACTACCCTAGTGGGGGAAGGATCAAGTGTGTAGGATAAAATCAATTTTACACCTCCTCCCACTGAGACATAGGAAGATAATCTAATGGTTGATGTTCTAGTGCCTGAGGAGTAGCCCTCTCTAGGTCATCAAACTCCACCCCAGCACGGAACTTGGTGACCTCGATACGGCTGTCACATTCACACACCACCTTGTGGGATGGAACCTCACCAATGACATTGGTTTTACTCATTCATTTATATGTTTTCTTTATATTAAAATGAAGAAATTATTTTTACTTTAAACCATTTTTACATGTTTATCCATTATTTATATTTTCATTTATATTTTATTCATAGTTTATATTTTCGGAAATATGAAAGTAAATTATTTGAAACATATGAAAACTTATTAAATTTAAAGTTAGAAACTTTATAATTTTGTAAAATATAAACTATAAAACCAATCTAAATAAAATTTAAAACATAGACTAAGCATCTAAATATTTGTGGAAAATAAAGAAATTCATAAATATAATAAATCTTTTAAAATTAAAGGCATGTAAAAAAAGATTATAAATACCATTTTAATTGTTTAAAATAATACTAAAGTTAATTTTAAAAAAATATTGAATAAGTTGGAAAATTATAGATTCAAACTAAACCTATATATTGAACCCCGCTAAAATGACTACTTTCTACTCAAGCTCCACCTTTTACAGGTATATTATAATTCTATAGAATAGATTAACATACAAAATCAAAAAAGGGAGTAATATAAAATAATAATAGTCATGAACAGAATAAAAAAAGTTGTCGATCTAAGATCACTTCTAGTCCTATAGAAATTCTGTATGTATAAAAATTTACATTTCACATGTCCTTCATTCAAGTTGTAAATTTCTTTATTATGAGTTTCATTGAAACAAATGAATTTAAATATTGAAAGAAAACAGTATGATAAGTATATAACAAAACATTATATATATAATGTATATATTTATAATGTATATATTTATAATTTATAATTTATAATGTATATATTTATAAAGAATAATATTATTATATTTATGTAATAATGACAAAAAAATAGCATTTAACTAAATGAAATGAAGAATAAAACCTTATATAAGTTATTTATAACAATATACATAGGAAAAAATGATTTTATTTGTAATATTATAAAGTAACATACATTTAGGAACATACTAGAAAATAAAACAAAATTTAAAATAATAAAAATCATAAATATAATAAGTAAAAGATTCTTTACATGTCAAAAAAGATATTTCTTAAAAACATAGAATTTTCAATTTCAAATATTAATTGCATAATTCTAAGAAAAATAAAACAAAAACAATATATATATTTAAATATATCATAATATAAAAACCTATATATTTATAAATATATAAACATGTATAAATAAAATAATTTTATATTGAAATATGGTAGGACCTCTACCGCCTTTCAACTTAACCTAAAGGAGGAAGTATCTATAAATCCTTTTAAAAAAATTTAAATTTTATTTTGATCGAGGCACATTTTAAAAAATCCAAAAATGCATAAAAAACTCCCTTCCTCGCTTGTACAATCATACATTTGAGTATAAGATCAATATTATCTATTGTTCCCAATGATATAATCATCTAATATTTCCAATGGTAGATTATAGTGGGTCAAATCCATCACTTACTAAGCTAGACTTCATGCAATCCTCTTTATCTGCACTGCAAATTTCTCATCTCATTATCAACGTCATTAAACGTAGCGATATCATAATAAATGAAATGGTATCAAGCCGGAAAATTTTTCTACCATTAGTTAAAAATGTATCTACCACCAGTTTTAAAAATTTATCATCCATCAGTTATTAAACATTATATACCACCAATTAAAATTATAATAGCATCGATTTAAATATTTATAATATCATAGGTTTAATAAATTCAATTCTACTAATTAAATTTTACGTGATTGATTGAATTTTTTCTTTAATTAAATGTGATTTTTTTTTTAATTTCTTCTAGCATCAATTAAATTTTATTTAATATACAGTTAGATTATAAAACTGGTTATATCTACTATATCTGATTTAAAATTTTCAACATTTTTATTATCGATTATATTTAGTTAAAAATAGTATTATATGTTTTTTAAATAATTTGAACTATATTGTCTATATACATACACATGAAGTATAGTCTTTGTGATGTTGTTTAATGTGGCTGTTTAAACACTTTAATATTTATCAATCTTGTTCAAATATTTAAATTGTTTTATTAATATTTAATATACATATTAACATTGATGATCTTATTAGAAGTGATTTGAAATCCAATTCATGTTGGAATAAAAGAGACTAAATATTCACTGAAATTAAGAATGATATTTTACAGGTAATGGATTTATTCTATGTATTGTTATTTTATGACTTGTGGCATGTATTGATTAGAGAATCAGACACTCTTGTATGACCATGAATTTAATTTTAATGTTATATTAGTCTATTGGAATGTAATCAATGGTTTACATTAACATCATAATATTTATTTGATAGAACATATGATACATAATTCTTATTGCACATACAATCTAGAACTCCCACAACTAGTGTTCCATTTATATGATCATAAAAGCTACTTTGACAATTTCACCCTTCATTACTAAAGTTATCAAGATCATCGAACATCGTTATCTTTATTATCTGATTTCTAACTGTTTAAATTATTTTTTATTTTTTATCATGTAATGTTTTTGTATTTTTCAATTTATGTTTATTCTTTTCCCAGTAAAAAAAGTCTCATCATAGTTATTCTACCACCCTAGAAGAAGTTTCAAGGTTGTGAATCCCGATGAAATTTTAAGTTAAGACTAGCTGGTAAATCCCATACAATGTTAGGGTTGTGCCTTTGGGTATTGTAAAATGAAATTTATGTAACATGTTACCACACCTCTTAAAATGAGTTTCTCTTAGTGGATACCAATATTCTTGTAGATTGTAGAAGGTTGATGAGTGGACTATGATCATGGTGATATGAACCACTATAAAAATACTATTTTCATTTCATTTATTTTTTTGAGATATATATCACAAACAGTACAGTCACTAAAGATTACTAAAATAATAAAATATAATTGATTATTTTGTATAAGATTTATATTCTACTATTTATCCCAACTCTAGTCTATTTTTTCATCAATCTCGATCCAACAATTGGTATCTTGTCCTGGTCTCCAAATAGTTATCACCACTAATTATTTTAAATCTGACAACAACAAAATTGGTATTAGAGATAAAAATATGTTATCTTAGTTATTTTAAACTATTTTTCTAACCTAAATATCCTAGACCTAATAGTATAAGGAATAAATACTAGTTTTGTATGATGGAATATATTAATTATAATTATTGATGGATACCCCCAAAAAACCCCATTTTTTGTGGAAGTGGATATGGATATTAGAAAGATATAATTAGATATTACTTAAAATAGTTATGTTTTAATCATTAAAATTTCATTTAGAAATCATATGATCTAATCCAAGAAGATCCAGAAACTCCTGAAGGGAATGATATGGGGAAATATTATTTCAAATATAAAGATAATAATATTTTTTAATTTTTTATATATAAGATTTTCAATATTCAATATTTATCTTTCAAGACATACCATGACATATGGAGATTACTTTTAAGTCACTCATAATGAGACTGACAATCTCAAAAGAAAAAAAAACTAGGAATGATATGAGAAAAATACTAGGATTTCAAGATAGTTGAAGAAAACTTGGGGAACCTGATCTTACACCAATTTAAAATTATTATAAATGTACTGAGTGGACACAAAGAAGTATAGGACAATACAGATCATGTTCAAAGTGGACTAATAGATCTTAAAAAATGACCTTTAAAGAAAGTTAAGATCATTTGAAGTTAGAATTTAAACAGATTATAATTGACAGGAAATAATTAGATCTCTACTACAGTATTAACTTGAATTGAAAAATATTGTTGATGAGCAGTCTGATAGAAAAGGTAATGATTTTATGTCCAATGTTAATGAATAATCTATCTATATCGAATATGAGTTTTAGGAATTTGAAAACATGATGTATCATTTATGTAAGAAACAATTATAATTTATTAATAGTAATGGTGGGATGAGATATTTTTGAAGTAAGACTAAAAAATAGTTGAATAAAGATAATCCTCTCTAGAATAATTTTGTTTCATAACTAATGTGTTATGAGTTCAATAATAAAATAAAAATTATTCTTAATTTCCCCAATATAAACTATTCAAATAATAAAAATGATAAATGAATATGGAAAAAAATATTTTTTTTTATAATGAGACTGCTCAGATAGTTCTTTCTCCAACAATGACTTAGGAAGAAAAAAAAGAAAGTAGGTAATCTTGCTATGATAGTTGTAAAATATGATGCAACTGATTCCTTTATTACTCAATTAATTACACCAACTAATGTTGATCATAATGAAATATCTGATAATGAAAAGGAAAATGATTATGATTCTCATTTTGATTTTGATAATATTAATTATAAAGTAAAAAATATGTATAAAGTGAATTAGGATTTAAGGAATGATAGTATTAAAATTATTGATAAATATACTGACATACAAATTATAAATAAATGTTTATTTTAAAATAAAACATAAAAGGGATTGTGATAATATGAATATATGTGTTTACCAGAATGATGTATCTAAAAGGAATACTAATCCTAATATGTTAAAATAAAAAGAAGAAAATTGTTATATTAATGACTTTATCATTCTAAATAATAAAGATCAGGAATTAATATTTATTTATATGTCAGTTGAAATGATGGAAATTGAAAAATAATGTATAAAACATAAAATTGAAAATAATAAAAAAAGATATACAGCTTCTGGTTATAATGGAAAAGTTTATACAGATATAGATGTTATTAAAAATGATATTGGGGATTTGAATAAAGAAGTTTTTAATATTAAGGAGTCAATATATAATTTGGTCTAAGAAAAATATAAATATGATAAAAAGGATTTCTATGATGAAACCAATCTCTAAAAATATTTTTTTTGGTTATTATAGTTTATCACCAACCATAAATAAGAATAATTTTGTTAAAATCTAAAAAAAGGAGTGTTAATATAAAAACTTGTTTTAAATTTATAATGCAAGAAAATTATTCTAACAAATGATATTTAAAATTTAATCAATTATATTATTATACTAAAACTAATTTATCTGAGAAATTATTTTCATAAACACCTATAAACATATGTTTGAAATCTGTTTGCATAGAAAAAAGAACTGTTATGAATTTAGATAAATATATGACATAATGGGTAACAAAAGGATTTTATTTAAGTCATATTGGGTTTAAAATGGTCACCATGCCCATGTAAGTATTTTATTTCAACCAATATGCATACAATCTAATATTTCAATATATGGTGTGTTGGAATAAAAAAATAACTAATATCTTTTGATCTAATTTTAATTTTCTTATTTTTAGGATGACCATTAACTTCTATTTTGATCTGGTAAGTAAGCATGACACAAGTTATTTAGTTAAAATTTTAAGTTTCACATATTTTGATTATGTGTTATTTTTTAAATAGTCTTAATATTTTATAATATATATCATTATATCATCATAAATTTTAGGTGGAGTTACCCCTTGTATGTTAGTTTTTTGTAATATGAATAATAAATTAGTGTTTAAATATATATAATATCTAAACATGGGATTTGAATAATCTGTTTGTAATATTTTTTCATTAGATCATTCAAAATTTTAAGAAACAAATCATGTTCTGCTTATTATTTTCAAATTTATTAGATTTATAGTCTAGTGTTGTAAAATTTCATTGTCCAATTAATTTACCACAAAATAATTTTACATTTTTTTATTATAGTAGTTTATTCAAATTAAATAATGAATAAATGTGGTCCAAAATTTTCTTTTATAAAATTATAAACAACTATTTTTCATTAAAATTTATTTTATCTATAATTTTAATTGAAATCAGTTTAAAATTGTAAATTGTATTAAATTGTTAAATTTATTGAAATTCATTTGATTATTTAAAATGTCACAAATTCAATTGATAGTATATTTTGATTATATAATATGTTTTTCATCAAATATCATAGATTCAATAACTCAAGTATATTTTCCTTTTTTAAAATCCTTGAATAAAATTGAATTTTTATTTTTTTTAATAGAGTGTAATAAGGATAATGTTTTATTTGAAATTTGGAAATGCAAATTTACTACATTTTTTATTTTTATAAATCATTTTAAATGATTTGTTTTGTTAAATAACTTTAATAATAATTTATAATCTTTATTTGAAAAAAAAATATATTAAATAGTTTGAATTGTCATTTTTTCTTTTTAGATATATTTTGAAAACGGGAAGAAATTTTAGAGTTTTAAATAAAAGATCAGTTTTTCAAATTAAAAAAAGAGAGTGATTGTTAGTGTTTTGAATTATATTTTCATTTAATTTTTTAAAATTACAGAAACACTTCATTTTTAATCATTCATTGATAATTTTTAATATCCATTCATTTATAAATTCAATTTAAATTTCTTTATTTAAACATAATTTGTCACGACCCGACCTCGGGGCCCGTGCCGTGACTACCCCAAGCCCGCCTTCCATAGGCCAGGGGCTGGCGACTAGCACCAAGGCGTAAAATCCCGGTAAACAGGGAAGGCATTGCCTTCATAAGTAACAACCACCACAGAGTCAGCAAGCGGAAAGTAACTACAAAGTGCAGAAAAGTAAAGGGGGCCGGAATACAAGCCCAACTGAAAGTACAACTGAAAAGGTAAAGAACAGCAACTAAAGAAAAGACGGCGGCCTCGTGTCGTCCACTGGCAATCCCACCTGAAGAGTGGGTACAGATAGCCTCCAGGCTCCTCGGGTCCCACGTCCGCTCCGAGCACGTCCCGCCCAGTGGTCCACCTCCAGGTACCGTCCTGCTCCACGCCCCAATCGTGATCAGCGTTGTCCGTCGTCTGCATCCAACACAACAAGGTGCGGGCATAGCCCGTGCAGGGGTGAGTATAAGCTACTCAGTAAGGACCCCGAGACCCCCGAAGGTCTCCCGAAATCCACAAAGGATATAGCACAAAAAGGAAGGTGCAATCATGAAGTAACATCTGACTCGACTTAGGTATATGCCCATACATATACCTAAGTCCCCAATTCTAGCTCTGCTCACGAGCTCAAGAACAACTCAATCCACACAGGAAAGCAAGACTCAAATCCACAAAGGAGAGTAAACAGTAAATCCACATAGGATAGTTCAACACAATCCACAAAGGAGAGTAACATAAGATTCATCTCAACCAGGTATACTTTTTCAGATGACGTCAAGGATGATCACTGATCCATCTAAGTCGTCGGACCCACGAAGGATCGATAGGTACTAACCCCCGCAAAAGACCCACACAGGATCGGGCTCACACAGAACCTGTAGGCAGTGGCTCACACAGAACTGGTAGTAAGGACCCACACAGGATCGGGCCTACACAGGACCTGTAGCACTGATCCACGTAGGATCGCTGAGTGCAGTAGTCGACGCAGTCCACTAAGGATCTCCGCACAGTCGTCACCGCAGTCCACGAAGGATCTCTGCTCTGTCGTCGTCGCAGTCCACGGAGGATCTCTGCTCTGTCGTCGAAGTCACAGCCAGCACTAGGGTTCCCGCACACAGCGAGCTCGTTTAGGAGGGTCCGCTCCACGAGCCGAGAGGCTGATACATCAACTGACACGTAGTCCGAAGTTGATGTATCCAAAAGTTCCGTATCGACAACAGGATCTCAACGCAACAGACGGCGCGTCAATCAGACGCCCGGTCTGAGAGTTATTGGCATTTTCGTCCCAGGGGCCCGGTTGGTTTTTAGGGCAAAACCAACCCGACCGTCCTCCGCCTGTGTCCGATCCTCGGGCGGAGTATGCCAAAAGTTCCGTCTCACTTAGAGGAAACTACCACAGCTGACGGTACGTCGATCGGACGTCCGTAGCTCAAGTTATGAGCGTTTCCGCTCCGAGGGCCCGGTTGGTTTCGTGTACGAACCAACCCGGACGAACCCAAAGTCTTCCGAAACCTTGAGTGTAATATACCGAAACGACCGTCTCGATCCAAGGATCGCGTAGCCGCCGACGGTTCGTCAATCGGAGGTCCCAGGCCCAATATATGGGCAAAAGACCGAAGAGGGCCCGAAAACGGGGTTCTGGGCCCGGGGCGACCCGGCCCGAACCCCCCTGGGTCGGCCGAACCGGGTCGACCCGACCCGGCCTGGGCGCGGCCCGGCCGACCGGACCGGTCGGCTCGGCTTCGGCCGAGCGGCTGAAGGAAACCGCCGCGGGTTTGACCCGCGGCTTGGAGGAACGCGGCCCGCGCGGGCCGCGTGTTGGGTGGCCGGACCGCGGACGCGGTCCGGCGGTTCGCCGCCGCCGCGGCCGAGCCGCGGCGGATTCCTCCGGCGGCGCGCCGGGCGCCGCCGCCTCTGGTCGCCGGCGCCGCCGCCTTCCGTGGGCCGCCGGAGTTGCTCTGGTGGCCCGTTTTGCCTCCCGTCTGCGCCATAGCTCCTCCCGGGGGCCGATCTTCACTGCGGGATCAACGGATCGCCCCTGCCGCACGGTTCGTCGTCGTCCGCCAAATCCGCAAAACAAAAGATCGGCGGAGGGTTGCCGGGTCTTGTTCCTTAGATCCGCACCCTCCGCGTTAGTCATAAAAATCATCGGGAGGGATTAAGGCAGCCACAATTTTATCCAAAAATAAAATTGTTCAGGTTTGGTTCTTTAATTAAAAAGAATTAGATCACGGGAACGAATCACCAAGAAAAATAAAATCCCTACCTCGATGTCGCCGTCGGATGTGAGGTCGTCGCGGAATCGCTCGTCGCGGAAGGAGGGGATCGTCGCGTCGTCGCGGAAGAGACGTTCTTCGCACCGCGGGAAAAACATCGCGCCGACGATCTCCGGATCTAGAACAAACGGATTTAATTAATTAAATCCGTTGTCATTGAAATTAAAAGGGAGAATTATACGATTCGTTTCTCACCTTAGTTGCCGAACGAGGATCGGCCGCGGAAGAAGAGGCGTCGCCGAAGAACGTCGCGGGTAGAGCTCGTCGACGTCGCAGATCACAGTGTGCGTCGTCGAATTCCGGTCGCCGGTGTTCTTCGCGTTCTTCGCGTTCTTCGTGAGGAGAGTGGAGGCTCAGAGAATTCGCACAACGATAGCAATCTTCCAAAATAGACAAGTTTGTCTATTTTATTAATTTTCCAACGAACGCAAACGCGTAAGTAACGACCCATTAAATTCGTTGAATTAATTCAACGAATGAAACAGCCCATTTAATTCACGAAATAAACCGCCCAATTAAATGGTCTGTTAAGAATTTAAGAAAACGCGTCGGTTGACTTTTCAGTTACTTTGACGGGTTTTCGCGGGTGCGTTACTTAGCGGAAGAAACGGCGGGGCTCGTGCGGGCCCCACCGCACAAATATCCTACCAAGAGGGTAGGATATTTCCGGATAGCACCCTATCCGCTTTAACTCAGCTCAAGTGGCTTTCAAGTGACTTCCAAGCGGCTTAAGTGAAATAAAATAAAGTTGTCGCACAACCTTTATTTTATTTCCGACTTAAAGCCTAAAATTTTAAAAACCACGGTTGACCAAACGCAACTCCAGAAGAGGCGTTTCTAAGAAAATACCGGCGATGCGATTTCATCGGTGCCCTCAGAATTCGATTCCGGGCACCGGTTCAAAAGATAGAAAAACCCGCTCGTCCGTTCACTGAACGTACCCGAGCCAAACTTCGGAAATTGATTCCAGGCACACCGGGCCTCGGAATCAGGTGCCGTATGAAGCTGCGCTCTTGTAAAATTCCAAAGAAAATTAAGAAAAAAAATTTCCTTGAAATTTGTGGGTCTTTACATTACTCCCACCTCAGGGCTTTACGTCCCCATAAAGATACATCAAAAACTAGGGGAACAAATGGGGGTACTGAGCACGCATCTGAGCCTCCCGCTCCCAAGTGCTCTCCTGGAGGTTCCCGTGCTGCCATCTGACGCGCACAAGAGGAATCGACCACCCACGTAGGACCCGCTCCTATCGATCCTCGATCTCCACTGGGACCTCCGCAAAAGTCGCCCCATCGTCCACGTCCAGCTCCCCAAAGTCGATGATGTGCGTCGGGTCGTGCACGTATCTCCTCAGCTGAGACACGTGGAAGACGTCGTGCACCCGGTGCAACTGAGGTGGTAGAGCCAGGCGATAAGCCACCTCTCCTATCCTGCTGAGGGCCTGGAAAGGCCCGATGAAGCGTGGAGACAACTTTCCGCCTCAGCCAAATCTCCGTAAACCACGTCGAGGTGAGACACGCAAAAAGACGTGGTCGCCATCCTCGAACTCTAGTGGCCTCCGCCTCCTGTCAGCATATGACTTCTGCCGGCTCTGAGCTGTCCTCATCCTCTCCTGGATGATCTGGACCTTCTCTGTCGTGGCTCGGACCATCTCTGGTCCCACGAGTGCTGACTCCCCAGGGTCTGTCCAGCACAACGGTGATCTGCAGGGTCTGTCGTACAACGCCTCGTATGGTGCCATCCCGATGGTGGAGTGGTAGCTATTGTTGTATGCGAACTCCACCAAGGGTAGGTGGTCCTCCCAGCTGCGACCAAAGTCGAGAACACATGCACGGAGCATGTCCTCGAGTGTCTGTATGGTCCTCTCATTCTGACCATCCGTCTGAGGGTGGAAGGTTGTGCTCAGATGGAGCCGCGTCCCGAACGCCTCCTGCAACCCCTTCCAAAGCCGGGAAGTGAAACGAGCATCTCGATCGGAGACGATAGACGATGGCACACCGTGAAGCCGTACGATCTCCTGGACGTAAAGACGTCCCAAGCTCTCCACTGAGCCCTGCTCTCTGATGGGTAAGAAGTGTGCCGACTTGGTGAGTCGGTCAACAATCACCCAAATGGAGTCGTGACCTCTGGAAGTGCGTGGAAGTCCAGTCACGAAGTCCATAGATATTCCGTCCCACATCCACTCCGGGAACTCCAAGGGCTGTACCAAGCCTGCTGGTACCTGATGCTCTGCCTTCACCTGCTGGCAGGTGAGGCATCGTGAAACGAACTCTGCCACAGCTTTCTTCATGCCCGGCCACCAGTGCTGTCGTCTGAGATCTTGGTACATCTTCGCCACTCCGGGATGCACCGCCAAGGGAGAAGTGTGAAACTATCTCAGTACCTCCTCTCGTAAAGCGACTGGTACGAAGGTACGTCCTATGAAAAGGATGTTGTGCTCTGCTCCAAGGGAGAAGCCATCAGGCGCCTGACCTGAGGATATCAGTGCACGCCGGGTCTCACAGTCAGCGTCCCCACGCTGAGCCTCTCTGACCCGCTGTAGAAGTGGAGGAGAGACTGTGAGAGACTGAAGAAAGGCTGCTCCGTCTCTATCCATGAAGGATATCTGAAAGGAGGCTAGTTGCTCTGTCGCCTCCTCAAGTAGTTGAATGCCCGTCCTCCTGCTGAGGGCATCGGCTACCACGTTCCCCTTCCCAGGAGTATAGACTATCTCAAAGTCATAGTCCTGGAGGAACTCAAGCCATCTTCGCTGTCTCAGGTTCAGGTCCTTCTGAGAGAAGATATACCTGAGACTCTGGTGGTCAGAAAAGACTGTGAAGCGCTCGCCCATCAGATAGTGCCGCCAAGTCTTCAGAGCGAAGACCACTACTGCCAACTCCAGGTCATGAGTGGCGTAGTTCTGCTCATGCGGCCTCAACTGACGTGATCAGTAGGCGATCACGGCCCGCTCCTGCATCAGGACGCACCCGAGTCCAGTCCCTGATGCATCGCAGTAAACTACGTATCCAACTCCCTCCTCAGGCAACCTCAAGATAGGTGCGCTGGTCAATCTCTGTCTCAGCTCCTGGAAGCTCTGCTGACATCTGTCTGACCACACAAAGGGTTTCCCCTTCTTTGTCAAGGCTGAGAGTGGTGCCACAACTCTGGAGATGTCTGGCACAAATCTCCGATAGTATCCGGCTAGGCCCAAGAAGCTCTGCACCTCCGTCACGCTCCTGGGTGGCTCCCAAGCTAGCACTGCCTCAATCTTCGCGGGATCCACTGCAACTCCCGCCTCAGAGATGACGTGCCCCAAGAAATGGACCTCACGTAACCAGAACTGGCACTTTGAGAGCTTTCTATAAAGCTGGTGCTCTCGGAGTGTGTCTAGCACAACTCGCAGGTGGTAGGCATGCTCCTCCTCAGTCGTCGAGTATACCAAAATGTCGTCAATGAAGACCACGACAAATCGGTCGAGGTATGGCTGGAAGATCCTGTTCATGAGGCTCATGAACACTGTTGGAGCATTGGTCATGCCGAACGGCATAACCAAGAACTCATAATGGCCATACCGACACCTGAAGGCCGTCTTCTGCACGTCCTCGTCTCGAACTCTGAGCTGATGATAGCCTGACCGGAGGTCTATCTTCGAGAACCACCGCGCTCCCTTGTGCTGATCGAAGAGGTCATCAATCCGTGGCAGCGGATACTTGTTCCTCACTGTCACCTGGTTCAGGCGACGATAGTCGACACACAGTCGCAAGCTCCCGTCCGCCTTCTTGGCGAACAATATCGGGGAAGCCCAGGGTGAAACACTGGGTCGGATAAACCCCTTGCTCTGCAAGTCCTCCAACTGTACCCGCAGCTCTCGAAGCTCGGCGGGGGCCATCCGGTATGCTGGAGTAGATATCGGGGCTGTCCCGGGGTACAAGTCGATGTAAAATTCTACCTCTCTATGAGGAGGTAGCCCTGGAACGTCGTCGGGAAAGACGTCCACGTACTGGTCCACCACTGCAGGAAAAACTGGACTCCGCACGTCCACTGCTCCTAGGATGAGGCTAGACAACTGATGAGAGATGGGCTGCACTCTCCTCCGCGGAAGTCCATCCTGTGCTGCAAAGGTTCCCTTCTCGCCGGTGAAGGTAAACCTGCTCCCGTCGGTGCGAACACATCGCACCTTGCGCCTAAAACAGTCGATCTGGGCATGAACCGTGGATAGTCAATCCATGCCCAAGATGACGTCGTAAGGCCTCGACGCCGCTACAAGGAGATCCCAGCCGAAGCTCTCGCCTCCTAGAGTAAGCTCGCACTGCCGGCACCAGTGTGTAATCGTCGAGTCTGCTCCTGTAGGAGTCTCTAGCCGTAAGGATCGAGCCAACGGATCAGTCGGAATCTCCGAGCTCCGAACAAGGGCAGAGGCTATGAAAGAGTGACTCGCTCCTGTGTCTATAAGTACTGCAGCAAGGGTGGAATAGACACAGATCGTACCTCGAATCATCTTTGGCATGTCGGGGTCGTAGGCCTCCACTGCCTGGAGCTGGGTCTGTCCCTGCCCGCCAGCTCCCTGTGGTCGAGGTGGCCCTCCTGGTGGTGGTGGGGGTAGAGCCTGGAAGCGTCGCCCACCACCCGCTGCTCGGCCAGCTCCTCTGCCTCGTCCGCCTCCTCCCTGCGGACCACCACGGTCGACCCTCTGCCTCTGCCTGGGTGGTCCCTCCACCGTCTGCTGCTCCTCTGATCGGTGAGTCGGGCAGTCACGAGCCATGTGACCCTGCCCGCCGCAGGAGTAGCACAGCCTGCCTCTCGGAAGACTGGTACTCCGCTGTGTGCCCCGCACTGCTGAGCCGGTGTCCTGAGGCCGTCTGCGTGGGGGTCTGGTCTGCCTGGACCCGAGAGTCATCCGTCGGCTACCTGCTGCCGAAGACTCAGCTACCTGCCGCCCTGCGCTAGGTCTCGCCGCTGAAGAAGGCTCTGCCAGGAAGCTCTCGATCAGGAGGGCTCGCTCCAGTACTCCCGCCTGGGTCGGAATGTTGAGGGAGATCAGCGACGCCCGAATCTCCTGCCTCAATCCCTGCTCGAAGGTCCGGGCCCAGAAGAAGGGGTCCCGTACCATGTCGGTCGAGTAGCGAGATAGGTCAGTGAACCTCGCCGCGTACTGAGCGACCGTCATGCTGCCCTGGCGCAGCTGGAGAAGCTCTTGGATGCGCACCGCTCGGAGGGTGGCCGGGACGAACTCAGAGCGGAAGAGGCTCTCGAAGTCCGTCCAGAGCAAGGATGCCTCATCGTGAACCTGGAGCATCAAGCTCCACCATCGTCCTGCCGCCGCCTACAGGAGGCTCGCCGCGAGAATCACCATGAGATCCGCTGGTGTCCTCACTAGCCTAAAGATCCGTACCCCCGCCTCTAGCCAGTCCTCGGCGGCCTGGGGGTCCGCCTCACCGCGAAACCTGGGCGGTCGCTGGCTCTGAAACTCATGCAGTGCCCTGAGGCGACGTGCATCGTCAGCGTCTGGTACTGGTAGCATCGGTGGCTCGGCGGGTAAAGCTACCGCCGGTGCCACTGCTGGCAAAGGGCCCTGCACCGAGGCCTCGTCGCTCGGTGGGCTGCCGTCACGCCCTACACTCGGAACCCTAGCTGGCTGTCGTCGCGGGGCCATCCTGAAAAGGAGAACAAGAGCACCACAGTCAGAACAGTATACCTGGTGAGCTGGCACAAGTAATCACAAGGAAAACTTGAGACTTTCATGAAGCAGATCAGTATACCCGGTGAGCTGACACAAGTAATCACAAAGAAAACTTGAAACACGCCCGCAATCAATGTTTTCATGCATTAAGTCGGAAATCAGGAGTCAGGGTCCTGGTGTACGGATACGTCGGCCGCCGCACCAACACTGGGCTCCCTGAACTGATAACCACACTCAATACACTAAACACTATTGCTTCATATAGGAAGAAAAGACGATCAGAGTCTGCGGTAGAACCGACCACCTCTGATACCAATTTTTCACGACCCGACCTCAGGGCCCGTGCCGTGACTACCCCAAGCCCGCCTTCCATAGGCCAGGGGCTGGCGACTAGCACCAAGGCGTAAAATCCCGGTAAACAGGGAAGGCATTGCCTTCATAAGTAACAACCACCACAGAGTCAGCAAGCGGAAAGTAACTACAAAGTGCAGAAAAGTAAAGGCGGCCGGAATACAAGCCCAACTGAAAGTACAACTGAAAAGGTAAAGAACAGCAACTGAAGAAAAGACGGCGGCCTCGTGTCGTCCACTGGCAATCCCACCTGAAGGGTGGGTACAGATAGCCTCCAGGCTCCTCGGGTCCCACGTCCGCTCCGAGCACGTCCCGCCCAGTGGTCCACCTCCAGGTACCGTCCTGCTCCACGCCCCAACCGTGATCAGCGCTGTCCGTCGTCTGCATCCAACACAACAAGGTGCGGGCATAGCCCGTGCAGGGGTGAGTATAAGCTACTCAGTAAGGACCCCGAGACCCCCGAAGGTCTCCCGAAATCCACAAAGGATATAGCACAAAAAGGAAGGTGCAATCACGAAGTAACATCTGACTCGACTTAGGTATATTCCCATACATATACCTAAGTCCCCAATTCTAGCTCTGCTCATGAGCTCAAGAACAACTCAATCCACACAGGAAAGCAAGACTCAAATCCACAAAGGAGAGTAAACAGTAAATCTACATAGGATAGTTCAACACAATCCACAAAGGAGAGTAACATAAGATTCAACTCAACCAGGTATACTTTTTCAGATGACGTCAAGGATGATCACTGATCCATCTAAGTCGTCGGACCCACGAAGGATCGATAGGTACTAACCCCCGCAAAAGACCCACACAGGATCGGGCTCACACAGAACCTGTAGGCAGTGGCTCACACAGAACCGGTAGTAAGGACCCACACAGGATCGGGCCCACACAGGACCTGTAGCACTGATCCACGTAGGATCGCTGAGTGCAGTAGTCGACGCAGTCCACTGAGGATCTCCGCACAGTCGTCGCCGCAGTCCACGAAGGATCTCTGCTCTGTCGTCGTCGCAGTCCACGGAGGATCTCTGCTCTGTCGTCGAAGTCACAGCCAGCACTAGGGTTCCCGCACACAGCGAGCTCGTTTAGGAGGGTCCGCTCCACGAGCCGAGAGGCTGATACATCAACTGACACGTAGTCCGAAGTTGATGTATCCAAAAGTTCCGTATCGACAACAGGATCTCAACGCAACAGACGGCGCGTCAATCGGACGCCCGGTCTGAGAGTTATTGGCATTTTCGTCCCAGGGGCCCGGTTGGTTTTTAGGGCAAAACCAACCCGACCGTACTCCGCCTGTGTCCGATCCTCGGGCGGAGTATGCCAAAAGTTCCGTATCACTTAGAGGAAACTACCACAGCTGACGGTACGTCGATCGGACGTCCGTAGCTCAAGTTATGAGCGTTTCCGCTCCGAGGGCCCGGTTGGTTTCGTGTACGAACCAACCCGGCCGAACCCAAAGTCTTCCTAAACCTTGAGTGTAATATACCGAAACGACCGACTCGATCCAAGGATCGCGTAGCCGCCGACGGTTTGTCAATCGGAGGTCCCAGGCCCAAGATATGGGAAAAAGACAGAAGAGGGCCCGAAAACGGGGTTCTGGGCCCGGGGCGACCCGGCCAGACCCGGCTAGGCCGGGTCCGGTCCGGCCTGGGCGCGGCCCGGCCGACCGGACCGGCCGGCTCGGCTTCGGCCGAGCGGCCGATGGAAACCGCCGCGGGTTTGACCCGCGGCTTGGAGGAACGCGGCCCGCGCGGGCCGCGTGTTGGGTGGCCGGACCGCGGACGCGGTCCGGCGGTTCGCCGCCGTCGCGGCCGAGCCGCGGCGGATTCCTCCGGCGGCGCGCCGGGCGCCACCGCCTCCGGTCGCCGGCGCCGCCGCGCCGGCGACCCGCGCCGCCGCCGCCTTCCGCGGGCCGCCGGAGTTGCTCCGGTGGCCCGTTTTGCCTCCCGTCTGCGCCATAGCTCCTCCCGGGGGCCGATCTTCACTGCGGGATCAACGGATCGCCCCTGCCGCACGGTTCGTCGTCATCCGCCAAATCCGCACAACAAAAGATCGGCGGAGGGTTGTCGGGTCTTGTTCATTAGATCCGCACCCTCCGCGTTAGTCATAAAAATCATCGGGAGGGATTAAGGCAGCCACAATTTTATCCAAAAATAAAATTGTTCAAGTTTGGTTCTTTAATTAAAAAGAATTAGATCACGGGAACGAATCACCAAGAAAAATAAAATCCCTACCTCGATGTCGCCGTCGGACGTGAGGTCGTCGCGGAATCGCTCGTCGCGGAAGGAGGGGATCGTCGTGTCGTCGCGGAAGAGACGTTCGTCGCACCGCGGGAAAAACGTCGCGCCGACGATCTCCGGATCTAGAACAAACGGATTTAATTAATTAAATCCGTTGTCATTGAAATTAAAAGGGAGAATTAAACGATTCGTTTCTCACCTTAGTTGCCGAACGAGGATCGGCCGCTGAAGAAGAGGCGTCGCCGAAGAACGTCGCGGGTAGAGCTCGTTGACGTCGCAGATCACGGTGTGCGTCGTCGAATTCCGGTCGCCGGCGTTCTTCGCGTTCTTCGCGTTCTTCGCGAGGAGAGTGGAGGCTCAGAGAATTCGCACAACGATAGCAATCCTCCAAAATAGACAAGTTTGTCTATTTTATTAATTTGCCAACGAACGCAAACGCGTAAGTAACGACCCATTAAATTCGTTGAATTAATTCAACGAATGAAACAGCCCATTTAATTCACGAAATAAACCGCCCAATTAAATGGTCTGTTAAGAATTTAAGAAAACGCGTCGGTTGACTTTTCAGTTACTTTGAAGGGTTTTCGCGGGTGCGTTACTTAGCGGAAGAAACGGCGGGGCTCGTGCGGGCCCCACCGCACAAATATCCTACCAAGAGGGTTGGATATTTCCGGATAGCACCCTATCCGCTTTAACTCAGCTCAAGTGGTTTTCAAGTGACTTCCAAGTGGCTTAAGTGAAATAAAATAAAGTTGTCGCACAACCTTTATTTTATTTCCGACTTAAAGCCCAAAATTTTAAAAACCACGGTTGAGCAAACGCAACTCCGGAAGAGGCGTTTCTAAGCAAATACCGGCGCTGCGATTTCATCGGTGCCCTCAGAATTCGATTCCGGGCACCGGTTCAAAAGATAGAAAAACTCGCTCGTCCGTTCACTGAACGTACCCGAGCCAAACTTCGGAAATTGATTCCGGGCACACCGGGCCTCAGAATCAGGTGCCGTCTGAAGCTGCGCTCTTGTAAAATTCCAAAGAAAATTAAGAAAAAAAAATTTCCTTGAAATTTGCGGGTCTTTACATTATTTTTGAAAATCATTTAATTGATAATTGAAAATAATTTAGTTGATAATCCTTATTTTTTGTTAGATTCAAATTTCTAATGTTTTATTATATTTTTTTATTAAATTTATTATAACTCACATGTCGTTATATTCTATAAAAAAATTATTAATCTCTAGAATGTAATTTTTTTATTAAAATATGTTAAATGTATTTTCATGTTATATATAAACATGTTTAAAAATTTTAATTAAAATTGTTGTTTTTTTAATTTATTAATAGATATTTTGAATCTTGTTAATTTTTATCATAATAATTTTTTTTTATATCTTGTTTGAAAAATATTTTTAAAACACATTATGTAAATTACTTATATAAATTTATAGCATTTGTTTTTCAAAACAATGTTTATATAAACACACACACACAGACAGACACACACACACACACACACATATATATATATATATATTAAATAGTTTTTGAATATATATATATATATATATATATATAAAGACACCAAGTTTAACTACAATGCACACCCTTCATAGTAATTCAGCCTCACCAACCACACAACATCCTACTTGGATGTCGCATAGCATGTCTCTATTTTCACCAGACTTCATGATTGACCATATCTTTATATAGTATGATGGAATCATCAATCTCAGGTGATCAAACAAGCCTCTATATATATGGGACACACAGTTCGATAACATCAGTGATCCAATTTATCTGGACTATACCTCAGATGTAGATCTCAATGGAAATAGCTCATCAACTAGCATTATCCTCTAATGAGTTTTTTATATGTTTTTGAAGAAAAAAAATTGAATGTGTAGGTAAATTTTTTAAAAAAATGTAATAAATGTGACAGGGTCGTTGTCGCCTTTTGGTTCAGTTGAAAGGAAGCATCATACCTGCCCCCCCCCCCCCCCCCCGTGACCGCCTTTTCCCCAGATTGATGACATGGAAAAGGCAGTGGTGGGGTTACCACCTTTCTCCAAATGATAAAGTTAAAGGTGGCAGTGGGGGTGTCACCTTTCATTTAACGTAAAGGCTAAAGGTAGAACCCCCTGTCACCTTTTCCTTAATACCCTATAAAAGGGTACCCCCCCCCCCCCCCACCCCCCTTATTCTCACTTACAATTTCCATCATCTCTCTAAATTCCATAGTTTCTCTCTCTAAAACAATCTTTTTAATTTTTGGTGGATCCAATGGTCTAAAAGAAGTTCGGGTTTTTTATGAAGCATCATTTAGAGGTTTTTTATTTAATTTTAACTTATATATTTATTTATTTAAATTATTTTTAGTTAGTTCTAAATATTTCATTTATTAATTAGTTTAGTTAGTTCTAAATATTTTATTTATTAAATAGCTTATTTAGTTATATTTAGTTTGAAATAATAGTTATAATTAGAAATGATTTAGTATAAATTAAATAATTAATAACATAGGATTAAAAATTCTAAAAATTTTGTAGCATAAAGATTATGTGGTTATCTAAGAAATCAAATCCCTATCTGGATACAAATACATGGATCTAGATCTCGAACAGATATACCTAGGAGTAACAACTCTGAAAAGGTGTTTCAGACTTGACTCGGGGTAACCTGGTATACGAAAATGGGCCTTGCTACACTCCAAGTTTGACACTCCTAGGGGATATGATTTAGATGATTAATATTTTCTTTATAAACTACTAAAATACCTATGATAATAAAAAAAATAAAAATAGCTATCAACTATAAAATGATAATTATGATGATATATAATTAAATGGATAAGTAAAAAGACATTAAATAATGAATGTTATTATTAATAATTGAATTATTTTTAGTTGTTTTTAAAGATTTTATTTATTAAGTAATTTAATTAGTTGTATATAGTTTATAAATAATAATTTTTTTTAGTAATGATTAAGTATAGGTTAATTAATGAATAACTTGGGATTAAAAAATGAATACATATAATGATTAGCTAATAATAACTAACTAATTCATATCATATGATTAATGATTGAATAAGGAATAATTATAGAGTGATTGAAGAATTATTAATTAATTAATAAATTAGTAATGATTAACTAGTGATTAAAGAATGATTCACTAAGTACAAACTATATTAAGAAACATTAGTATCATAGTTTAGGATATAATAAAATGTTTTAAAATTTTATTATCATGAGGATTATATAGTTTAGAAATAATAGTTTTGATTAGTAGTTATTAATTATATATTAATTAATGAATAACATAGGATTAAAAAATGAATACTTATAATTATTAGATAATGATACTTACGATCATATAAAGTGAAATGGATAATAACAAACACATTAAATAAAAAATGAATTCTTTATAACATACAAGAAATACCTTGAATTTTTTAAATAGTACATGGTTTGGATGAGATGAACCTCACTTTGTACATGAGGTAAAATCCAGCTTATTTTCAGTTGGTAGCTTAATAACATCTTCAATGGTTATGTACTTAACTTTAGAATTTTGAAAAAAAAATAGCCTTATAATAACATATAAGATATTTTATTATAAGTTTTATATATTTTAAAAATTCTAAATCTATGTACATACCCTTCGAAGAAGTCATTAAGCTACTAAGTGAAAATAAGCTCGATTTTACCTCACGTCTGAAGTAAGGCTCGTCTTATCCAAAACATGTTATATTGAAAAATGTCAAGGTTTTTTTTGTATGTTGTAAGGAATTCATGTGTTATTTAATGTCTTTTATCTTTTATATTTAACTTTATATTATCATAATTTTCATTTTATCAATGATAATTAAATTGATTTTATGTTTTCTCATATTTTTAACTCGGTTTCCAAAACATTTTGTGACTTATATTCTAATAAAATTTTATATAATGAAACTTTAGTATCATGCATTAGGGTATAAAAAGAGTTTCTAAAATTTCATTATAATAATTATTATATGGTCAACCATCATTTTAAATATTACTTACACTCTCAAAATCTTGATCAAAACACATTTTTGACATAGAGAGTCGTGTTTTCCAATGTGTACTGCTATGAGGAGGTTATTCAAACTGAGTAAGTAGATTCTTATAGTACACAACCAACAATAGTGGTTAGTATAGATGATTGTGTAATAATAAGTTAAATTCAAGAAATAATTCAAGGTTCCTTAAATCTGGGTCCCGATTAAGAGATCAAGTATATGAGCTATAGACATAAACAATTCCCGAATGCACTATAGAATCTAGCTTGTTCACTGGTTGATGATGTACAGTGGGTCTAAGAAATAAATTTATTTTTCCAATGGTTATATGGTATTATGATAGAGTTATAAATTGATGTTTATATTGTACAACAACATCATCCAGTTGTACGAAGATGTAGACTTACAAGAGAAGTTGAAGATCCACCCCATGAAATTGAGCCTATTTTAAATGATGCAAAAGAGGACAGACTAGATGATATCATAGATATACATGTCAATATAACTTCTAATAATTATTTTTTAATGACATAATAGATGGTGACAATAGTGATAATGAGGAGGGAGCAGCAAAAGTTGGGGAGGAAGTTTCTAGAAATTCATTAGTTGTACAACAGCCTCAACCCACAATAAATCAACCACTTCCCTTTGCATCTTGGTTGGAAGTAATGAAATGTGTTCCTAAATTTGACTCTAATGTTATCACACCTGAAACTGAGTTTCCTAGAGTTATACCAGATATGTTTAGTGATCTAGACAAAACCTTATATATTGGAAGGGATTTTGCAAGTAAATAAGCATTAAAAAATACGCTAAAGAGATTTCACATTGAGAGGCACTTTAGATATATAGTTCAAGAATAATGCCATAAAAAATACCTCATATGGTGTGACAAGTATGGGGATGATTTTATACTCCTCTCGATCATGATTTTCGACATTTCATTTGGATTTTAGATAATATTGAATATTGAGGCAGCTCATACTTGCGTTCAGCCAAACTTGACATAAGATCATACCTCATTGAATGCTGAATATATGTTATCCATTATTATTGAGATGATTAGGGAATTCCAAGATTTTCTTATATAACATGTAAAATATAGTATAAAACAAACCTTTGGTTATAATATTTCTTGTAATAAGGTATGGATGGAGAAGAAAAATCCAATTGTGAAGGTCTACGGTGATTTTGATGACTCATATCGGGTGTTGCCTCAATTACTAGCCATACTGCGACACGACAACCAAGTTTTCTTCCATCGTTATACGAATGAAAATTTGTCTCAAGATAATCGACTTGATCCATCTCAAGTTCAATTTCATTAATTTTTTTGGGAATTCCTCCCCTACATCTCCACATTTCCTTTTAGAAAATTGTTCATACATATTTATGGAATGTTTCTATATAGAAAATACAAGGGTGTATTTTTAATTACGAAAACCTAATATAGAAAACGTTCACCTCTTCTAATTTCCTTTTCCATTGTGGATATGGAAAACTATGAATCATGGAGTTTGGTTTTCTCATGTATCAGCAACTATTTTACCAACATTTAGGGTTTACGTTTGATATCTGATCATCATCGGGAAATAAATGAGGCAATCGATGTGGACCCTAATACATAGAGACCCCCAAATGAACATCCTCAGTACTACTTTAGACACATTGATAGAAACGTGTGGAAATAATTCCATAATGAACCACCAATGAGGTTTGAAGAACATTTCGAACAAATCCGAAAGGCTAATCAAGAAGTGTATGATTATAGGATATAGATTCCAAAAAAAAGAATAGGCATTGGAATACGATGAGGGGAAGAGGTACAGACACATGAACAAAAATGTTATGGAGTGAATCAATGGTGTCTTAAAGGGGCTTCCCAAGTTACCTATAACTTCCCTAGTTTAGGAGACATTTTATCGTGGTGTGAAGTACTTTATTGATAGAATAAAACTACCCTCGTATGAGATTTAGTAGAGGATAAGGTATGGAAGTCACTTTCAACATGAGACTAAAAAGAACATTAAAGAAGCTTCTATTTATCAGGAATTTGTTTTTCCACCGATAAGACTCTCGATTTGATGTTTAAGATCATTCAGACCCCATCACAAATAGTATCAGTGAAAAAATGGTGGTATTACTGGAAGCAAGGCAATATCAATGTGGAAACTTTCAGTACATGTGGTTTCCATGTGCACACGCCATCATAGCATGTGCCTCTTTTAACATATCATGGGAATCATATATTAATCCAGTGTATTGGATGGAAACCATTGATAACTATTATGTTACACCATAGACACCTATTGGGGAGTTTTGATATTTCCTAATGCCCTAAGTTCAGCCGATAGTGATCCTTAACATCAACTGGTTGTGTAAACATGGGATACTGAAGGCCAGTAGAAGGTGAAATAATATTGATTGGCCTCAAGAATAAGGGAAAAGTTTGATATGCATCATATGTCATCAAGAAGGTCATAACCAGAAATAATTCCCAAACATTGTTAGGTCAATTCTACACTCTCATCCATAATGATGTATTTTCTCCATTGTGATATTCTCATATTGTAAATTATATTGTGTTATTTAATGGGGTTTTTCTTATCCACTTCACTTTATATGATAATAATTGTCACTTTATAAATGATAATTGAACTGAATTGTTGTTTTCACTTCTTTTTACCTCGGTTTCCAAAACATTCTGTGAAGTATATTCTAATAAACTTTTATATAATAAATCAATAGTATCATATTTTAGGGTAAAAAAAGATGTTATAAAATATCAGTATAATAAAGATAATATGATCAACCAACATTTTCAATATTAGTTACACAATCTAAATCTTGACCAAAAAACATTTTTGATGTAGAGAGTCATGTTTGACTATGTATAATACTATAGGGAGGTTATTCAAACTAAGCAAGGAGGTTCTTATAGTAAAAACCCAATAAAAGTGGTTAGTACATATGATTATATAACTCTAAGTGAACATTAATATATAATTCATGGGAAATGAACCACATCATATGAGGAATGGTGAAAATGATGCCAAAGATGACGTAAACTCATTCCATAACTGAGAAGAGTAAGAAAGTGAAGAAATAAAAGAAGACAAAGAAGGAGAAGAAGGTGAAGAAGGTGAATAATGTGATCATGTGAGAAAATATTTAGGGAACATAGAATCTTGTGGGAAATGATAAATAAATTACAAAGTACACCATTTTCTAAAAAACATTTAGATAACAAAGACAAAATTTTTATATTTACATTTTACACTTATGACTCATTTAATATTTTTACATACATGTGGAGGATACCGTACTACTCACTAATCAAGATAAGAATATTTCCTAGGTTGTGCTACAGGGTGGTGTGGTTTGACATATCAGGGTGTATTGACCACATAGATTTCATCCCAGGATACTTCAACCCACTATTATACCATACCTCTGTCATATTGGCTTCTACAGCGTTGCAGTATCTGATTTCACATTTTGTTGACCATCACCTACTTTATTCCCTCCTGGAGTGGTGGAGACTAGAGACACACAAATTCCACTTGCCTGAGGGATATATGACCATCACCCTTGAGAATTTAGCAATACTTCTAGGTCTTACTATCTAGGGAGGAGTTGTTATTGGACCAACCCATGCATATTGGCCTGACCTTGTTCAGAGATTGCTAGGCATCGACATTTTGGAAGAACCTAGAGCTACATATGGAGGGTTGATGTCTATGACCTAGCTTGAAACACACTTTCATCATTTTCCCAATGACATTGAAAGGTATAATATCATCTTTCATGCTCATACATACATATTACAGATAATTATAGGGACCCTATTTGTTGTTCACTCAGGGAAGCATGTGTGCATAATGTTTCTAGCCATACTGGAGGACTTTGATCAGGTAGGGATGTATAGATAGGTATCTTCTTGTGTGGATTACATATACAGGTCATTATGCATGGCATGCCACATAGACCACACAGATCTCGGGGGATGTGTCATACTTCTTCAGATGTGGGCATGGGAGTGAATCCCTATAGTCTTCCCTGATCTTTTTAGAGAGTCGGTGACTATATAAGTGATGCATGATGTTCCATGGGAATGCTAGCAAGATAACTCATATTTATTTATTTCTAATCATAGTAGGATTTGTTGAATTTAATTTCCTATTATTTATCAATTTGATTTTTTATTTTACATGTGGACTCAGAAAGACAACTTTTACAAAAATCCAACACACCATTTAGGTGTATAACATCTCACCTTGTAAAGTCTGCTACCTGACCAGGTATGTATATGAAATCTATCATCATCTAAAAAAATTTAATAATAGCATCAATTCTGGTTTTCAGTAATGATCTTTTTTGAAAAATATGATATGTCATTTCAGATTATAGGGATGCCATATTGAGCTATATTGTATCAGTTTACAGCATACTGCACTTCTTTACTTTATGATTCTAGGGTTTTAGTTCCGCTCATTCACTTTAATATAATTGAGTGGAACCACCCTAATAGACTCATGTTCTAGTTTGGCTGTGTTCATCCCATTCAATTTTTGTTTCCACAAACATGGAAGCTTCATGAGTTGAAGCTGAGAGAGAGGTAGGATAAGGACTGGAACTGATGGCATGTTTACTTTATCAACCTCTAGGATAGATGAGAAGAGTTTTGTATTTATGGTTTACCTTCAATGTGATTCCATATTTCATATAAGTTCGTGTATGAGCAATGGTATAGACTAGAGTCTATATTGTATATCACCCAGCATGGCATAACACTTCATGATATTGTAATTCAATAAATTTCCATTAGTTTGTTTTTTAAACTTTTTTATAATTCATTTTGAATCTATTTACATCATTCTCATTCAGAGAATCTTATTCACATGATTGATCTTGAGGAGGAGCAGGCCGCTAACTTGGTAGTGATCTATACCACAACGCTGGCACTGAGGTCAGCTTATGAGATGATTCATGAGAGAATCTTCGATCATCCACCCAAGAGAGTGGAGGTTTCTACTCAAGAAACTCCTTTAATACCTATTGATGCTGAGGATCCATGATGATGATGAAATAGACAGTGTCGTCCTGCACGTGATCCCTCACATGTTCCACAAGTATAGGTCAACTCTCTTGCAGTCTAGCCTCAACTGATTGTGGATGTGAATCAGGTGGAATGGGATCTATATTTCTTGATATGATATCTGTAGTTATCTCCAGCTTTGAGTCCAGATCCATAATAGTTTTGGGGTCCAAATCCCTTATAGGCTTGGTTCCCCACTGTGATGATGGAAGGTACTTCTACTACTCTAGTGGGAGAAGGATCGGGAGCATAGTACGACATTCAGTTGACACCTCCTCCCACTGACACACAGGTGGAGTATGTGATAGTCAACATTCCATTGCCTAAGGATCATCCATTTCCAGGTCATCAGACTCCATCCCAACACGGAGCTTGGTGATCTCAATACGGGCGTACACTTCATAGACCACCATGTGGGATGGAATCTCCTCCCCATAAATATTTATTATACTTGTTCATGTGTATGTTTTATGTCTATTGAAATGAAGATATTTTTATTACTATCATTCATTTTTACATGTTTAGTATGTGTTTTAGTATTCATTAATATTTTAGTCACAATTTATATTTTATAATATTTCAAGATCGACAACTTGAAACATAGGAAAACTTATTAAATTTCAAGTAGGTAACCTTAAAATCTTATAAAATATACACTATAAAAACAAGATAAATATAATTAAAAACATAGCCTAAAAATCTAAAAAGTAGTTAAAAATAAAATGAATTTTATAAATATAAAAAATAATGTTTATTAAAGAAATTAATGACCTAGATCTCATATAAATATTATTACATCATCTTTATAATAAACATCTATATAATACTCCCAAAAATCTAGAGGTCCAACATCTTTGGGAATTAGGTACATTATAAAAAAATAACATAGTCTTTTATTTCCATCTACATACTTCATATTAGACCTCTCCTTACTCTTACTAGAAGGAATGTCTTAGAGACATATAATATAATCAAAATGGAATGATTATAACACATCACATACAAACATGGAATAGAATTCAAATATAATAAGAGCATGGTAAACATAAGATAGCATAAAGTGTGGCACAAACATAAAACATGTCATCAAAATGTATATATTTATAATGTATAATAATATTATAGTTATCGGAAAATGAAAAAAAATAGTATTTAACTAAATGTAATAAACTATAATACCCTATATACGTGGTTTCTAACAATATTCATGTAAATTGTAATATACAAACCAATATATTAATAAATATAAAAAACATGATTTTTTTGTGGATTGGCAGCAGAAACCCTACCGCCTTTAGTAAACATTTTAAAAAAAATTAACCTACAATTTTAAAAAAAAATCAGAAAACATATAAAAAACTATCCTCTCATTGTTCGCTGGAAATCCTTTCCCAATAAAATAATTCATCTCCTTCTGCACTTAATCAGAAAACCATCCATGGGAGTAGAAAATTTTCATGGTATCCAATGATCCAATACTCTTTTTTTAGAATCTCATCCCATTTCATAGAGGCTCGTGGTTTGATAGCAGAAACATAACCATGCAACCACTACTATAAATATGGCCTTTAATAGCACACAAAATGGCCTTTAATAGCGCTAAAATGTGTTGTTCATCGCAGTTCTTATAAAGGGGTCCTTTATTCTTGCTTAAAAAACATTGATAAAGTATCCCCTTTATCAGTGCTTTTCTGGAACTGATAAATGACCCCCTTTATCAGCTATATTTTTAGAACTGATAAAGGGTTACCCTTTTGTAATGTGATGTTTATATAAAATCATACCCAAATTTCAATTTAAACACATATAACAACACACCACTTGATATTAAATTAATTTTTAATTAGGGGATTTCCTTTGCTGCTTGCAGCTGGGTTCTCTGCGGGTCGCCTTCACGTAGCACTGCTATGAAGGCCTGGACAACCCTAAAAAAGAAGAAAAAAACACAGCAAAACTAGAAGGAAACTACCATTTAAATAGAACACTAGAAGAAAACCTACTATATATATTTACTTAACATTAGGAATACAAAACTATCCACCTGTGGTATATAAAAAATTAAACACTATTATTTACATTTCAAGAAAAATGTTTTATATAATTACATTTATAATAGTCCAACATACATTCTAAAACATTAATATTTCATCTTTTGACACCCATGATCCCCTATCAAAAATATTTCAGATGGTATAAGTTGTTCAATAAATCATTTTAACCTAAGAAAAATATTCCACCTATATAAGGAAAAAAATATTATGATAGTAATACTTTAAAGAAATAAATTAAACATTAATATGAAAGAACACATTAAAAAATTTAATATTTAATAAAAATGACACATTTGGAGGTATACTAGTCACCCCATTCTTCCTATTGAGGTGGGGTTAATTCCTACACATTAAAAATTAGTTATGGATCATTGTTCTAAAATATCAAAACAATATTAATTTTTTTTCACGGTTTTGAGTTTTTCACTTGTTATTTTACTAAAATTAATGTCAATTTTTAATAATGACACATTTGGAGTTATACTAGCCACACTATGCATATTATTAAGGTTCATCTAATTCCTACTTACCACAAATTATTGATTGATTTCTATCCTAAATTATCAATTCAATATTAATGTGTTTACTCAGTTTTCAATATGTGAGTTGTTCTTTTTTACTAAAATGTAATTTCAAACTGAAAACACAAATTTTGAGTCTTATCGGTCTCACCATGCATCGGTTTGATGTGAAACTTCTTCATACACGTCCCAAATGACTTATGAATTATTGTCCTAAATTATAAAGATAATCAGAGCGTGTTTGTTTGGTTTTTAGTGAGTGACATGTTTTGAACTAAAATGTCAATTTGAAATTGATAATGGACACTTTTATTCATACTGGTGACACCATGCATTGTATTGAGGTTTGGGTGACTTCTACACATCAAAAATGACTCATGGGTCGTTTTCCTAAAGTATCAAAACAATACAAATGCATTTTCTCTATTTTCAGTATGTCACTTTTTTTAAAAGTTTGGGGCTGAAGCCTCATTTTATTATTAAAGAAAATCAAAGACTTCTTTTAACTGGTTAGAGGGAGACCCATTATATAGCCCAAAGGCCCAGTGGGCTTGTATCCCATTACACAGCCCATAGGCCCAATTTTTTGGCCCAATTACCATTCTTTGAATAGTAACCCGGCTACTACAGTACCCGCATAGTACCGCCACTACTACAGTGTCCTACCACCGCTAGAAATAATTTATAAAACCATTATAAATAACCTAAAGATATGAAACATAATAAAAAGTGATCGTAGATTTTCAATTAGTGTAAAAAATGAAGATATTAATGATTATATAATGGTAACATGATCATAAATATGTTAGAAGGTTATATTAACATTATAAATTCATACCCTGTAATGGAAGTCACATATTCATTTTATTTTCATACATTATTTCATAAGGTATGCTACCATTTAGTTCTGAAGCACATCTATATTGTCTTTTGAATATGAGTCTTTTCGACAGTCATAGTAGTACTAGAAAAATATAAATATTCAAAGGATTAATAAATAATTTAAATGAAATAGTGATTATCATCAAAAATACCTCTTTAGGTATGTTGGGTTATTCATGGAATGTGATCTCTCATATAAATTTACAAACATAATATCCACAATCTTTTCTATTGGTTTGTTTTGAACACTGTATAAACATTGAGGAGAATAATTAATTTGTTTTTCTATGTGTTTGGATAGTGAAATATTATTATAGATTCTCTAATACATATCCAGTTGTAGTACTTGTGTTCTTCCTTGTCCTTATACCCTTGCATCATTCCTTTTTTTAGATGATAGTGATGCACCGCCCAATCATAACAAAATCCTCATTAAAAGAAAATATAAATTATATAACATTATGTTTAGTTCTAAAATGTTGTATGTAGTGTATTAAAAAATGAAAAACACTATCATGTGGGGATGGTTTGTTGGATATCCATGCAATGAATCCAGTAAATAAATCTTTGGAGTATCCAAATTTACTACAATGAGCATACAATGCTACCTAAAAACAAAAAAAAATAATTAATGAAATAAATAAAAATAAATATGATATGATTAAATTATAGATTCTTGCCCCTACATCATTGGTATTAAATAGAGTATGTCATCTAAAATTTTTATTCAAAAGGATTTGATCAGACCTTCCACTATTTCATCCTTTTTTGTTCTATTTTATCTTTTGTTATTGAGGTGACATGAGGACTAAAGATTATATACTTTTTCTAATGGTAAAATCCCTTAAATTGTTTTCCATATATACACCTTCCAAAAATATAAAATGTATTTAGTCATAATTAACATAGTATATCATATTTTGGAAAATGAAATCATGATATCATACCTCATTTATACATTTACAACTAAGACACCTAGTCGGTCATAGTCAAGGATTTTAGTTTCACTTGCAAGACCAATGAAGTATTTTTCTTTCTCTTTATACATATTTTATTCAAATTCAACTATGTGGTTTCCATGATCTTTTAACTTTGTATCCACATGAGCCATGAATGATAGTAAATGTGGATATAGAACAAGTGGGGTAATAGTAATTTTGGTAGATCTTTTTGATTGGTTGGTCAATCCTTTAGATAGTTCTGATATGGTTTTTTGTTTTATCTTGTTCTCTTTTTTCATCTATAATAACATTCATTGGTTCAAACCTTTTTCATTGAATATTAATGGTTTATCTTGAAAAGTGAATTGGAAATGAATACCTCATTGTCGACATGCTTTTTCACAAGATGTGATGGCCATGCAATGATTGTTCCAACATATTTTTCAACTATATTAATATCATCCTCTTGAATTGGCATAGGTATATTTGTGCTCAACTCATGTTCTATGTTGATCGACACTCTCACATGACCTTTTGTAAGTGTTATGTTTTGTAGAATTTCCTTTTTAATATTTAACATTGTAGCCCTCTCCATAAGGCGATGGGTGGGGGTTTCTAGATATAAATCATAATCATTATCACCCTATAGAATATCAATACAAGAAACGTATCAATGTCTATCCAATTAACATTTCACATAAAAATTTATTATAACATTGATTACCTCTTCTAAGATATCTCTTTGAGGGTAATGGCTACCTCTATAGTTGGTGGAGATGGGGTAGTATCTTCATGCGGTGGCTATTCTTAATTTTCTTCTTGTCTTTGCCTATGCCTCATTAAAATTACCATCATCTCCCTATTCTATTGGAATTTTCCTTAAAGGGTAGCTATTTTTCTCTCATCTATTTTATTAATTAACTTTTATCACCCTCTTGTTTTTTTCTTCAAAATATAGTCGAGGTGTCACCCCAAAACCCGCACCTCCGACGGAACCATAGTGTTTTGGCCACTTCAAGTCCATTGATAGTTTATGTTCATCTGGAATAGGTGTTTTTTATTCCTATGACTATGTAAGATATAAAATATAGGAAAAGAAGTTATTATTTTTACATAATAGCAATGTAAATCAAAAACAATTATTATGTAATACATACACATGATTCATGCACTTTTTGTGTGTTCTCATCTATTAGTATCCCATATTTATTTACACATTTCTTCTTACAAAGAACATGGTTTGGGATGGAAGTGGATTTGGATTCAAAGTCATCAATCTTCATATAAACAAAGGAACATAATTATGGTTTTGTTTCAAGTCTCATACAAGTATTTCGGAACATTTAAAATACATGCCAATTTTTTTCAAGTGATGCATATCCCATCCTTTCTTTAGAGTATGGGTACACTAGTTTTGCTACTCATTCCATATTTTCTGCAATCAATTGTTTTTTCATAAATAAAAAGTTTTCAATCAAAGTGATGAATACATGTATTATCAAACAATGTATTACATGCCACAATGTACCTAAAAATACACATCCACATAATGGCCAGTAAATGCATCCCATGCTTCTTAGGTAATCATGTGTGCATAGATAAGCGGTGGGTGCAGGTTTATTTTCCCTTTAGCATCATTAAGATGGTGTCTTGTTATGATTATGAGAAATCCTCTATGAATCCTTTCATAAAGCATTAATATATGCTTCTTTTGGGAGTCATCTATTATAAATTCACTCTATAACGGATGATGAAGAGTAAGTCAATGTTTCATTATATTATGTTTTAGTAAAATAAAGAAAAGATATCATAATGTTATCATATTCTCTTCCCACATCAATGTCTTAAGCTCGATCACAACATAGTTCCACAAATATATGTCAATTGATATGCGTTGTCGATTGATGATTCCAAAATAACTCTTGAACATGGCCTTGTTGGGGTTAACATGTTAACCCCATGAATTCTATCCGACTTCGTATTTGATGACTTTGGATTTCACCTTAAGGACTTTTTCTAACACCATTAAACTATGGTGCTCCTTTTTTTCAGACGCTGGTCCTTCATCTCCTACCATTTATTTGAAATTAACATCATCAATACATTCCTATAGAGCGGTGGAATCTACATGTGAATATTGTTTTTATACCTCTTCACTATGAGTATATGGTTGTTGTACCTCTGTACTATGAGTAGTAACAGGTTGAGAGACCTTTTGTTCCTTGGAATTGGGAGCACCAACATGTGCAGAAGGATGCTCCTCTTCTCTATGTGCAGCAGTAGGTTGAGATACCTAATGTTCCATGGGAATGGAAGAACCAACACGTACAAAAGTTTTCTCCTCTTCACTACGAGTAGCAATAGATTGAGATAATTGTTGTTACTTGGGATTGGGAGCACCAGCATCTGCTGAAGTCATTATCTACAAAAGTGGTTTAACATTTAATTTAGAGTACATAAATGCAACAAAAAATGGATAATAACATGAGATAACACAATATATATTAATAAAAAAATGTAACATGATTATTGAACTCTCTTTTTCTTTTTTAAAGGATGAAGAGATTGCACCCCTCTATCGATGATCCAAATCCCTTCATTTTGGTCACCTCTAACATAAAAAATGCCTTCTATATTGGAACCGCTGTGAAATGATTTCGATGACCTAGTTAAAGGGTCATCCTCAGTTGAATTTTTATCTAACCCTTCAGTGGTTTTAGTTGATAACAGAACAATTGACCACTTTTGGTTCGTGGGATCTGTAACATAAAATACATGTACTTCTTGTGATGTTATTATAAACAGTTCATCTTTATACCCTTCCTTACTTAAATAAACTTTCACGAATCCCAAATTATCTATTTTAATGTAACCTTTTTTATCAACCCACATTCATTGAAAAATTTTCACTTGTAATGTTATATAATCCAACTCCCATATTTTTTTTATGATGCCAAAGTATGACATATTCATATAAATTGGATTTTTTTCCTTAGTACTAGAAACATGAATTACTTCATCCATGAGTTTAACTCTACTATTTTTCATGGTAATGTATTTATCATGATCATTTTTATATAATGTATAACCATAAATTAAATAACCTTTGTATGATAATACATAAACACTTGGTCCTCTGGCCTGCCATCGAAGTTGTTCTGAAATTGAATCCAGATATTCATCTAAATCCTTTAAAATATGGTTCTGAAACCATCCTATAAAATTTTAATTATGTGTATTTAATATCCATCTTTTAAACCTCGACGTATTCAAATGTCTAATAATTTCTTTGTGGGTTTCAACATACGGGGAAACCTCTAAACTGTCATAAAAATCGTAAAGTTGGGCATGCTCCTGATCTGTAATATTGATTTTGATAACTTATCTTATAGAAATTATTTCACCTACAATCCTCCTAGAGTGATGATATTTTGTTAGACTAATGATTTCCACACTAGATAGTTATTCGATACAGAATTCAATGACTTTCTCAACAATATATCTCTCTGTAATACAACCCTCTTTTCGACTTCAATTTTTGATATACCCTTTAAAAATATTCATATATTGTTCAATGGGGTTCATCCAACAATAGTGTAAAGGACCACATAGTTGAATCTCTCTCACCAATTTAACCATCATATTAAATAATGTTGGTTGGAAGAACATTTCCAATTCACATAATCTGAGTGCAATTTCTCTTTTCATACTCGGCAATTTAACTGGGTTTATAACTTTTTTGAATATAACTTTGAGGAAAAAATAGATTTTTGTGAATAAATGAAGATAATTTTTGGGAAAAATTGAATATAAATCTATAGGCATTCGATCTTGCATCAAAACATGTAAGTCATGTTATTTCATACCCTTTAACTTTAAATCGGTCATTTACATGATGTTCTTGATATTCAATGAATACCTCTCTATAACCTTTACATAATTCAAGAAGTTTGAAAATTGATATCTCCCATGCTTGGAAGGAGTGTATATAGCTGGAGGAAGAAAAGTTCATTTTTCACTATTCACTGGGGCCAATACTTCTCATCTTTCCATGTCAACCATGTCCAGCCTAGCCTTAATTCCATACTTTTTTTTCAGGTTTATTTCACAACATGTTGATGAAACTATCACATACATTTTTTTCAACATGCATAAAATCAAGAAAGTGTATAATGTATAGAAAATTATAGTATGGTAATTCAAAAAAAACTGATCTCTTCTTCCAACTAGTTTTCATAAGGTTTTTCAAAAAAGGTTTACCAAAAGCAGTTTCCACATATTTTACTTTATCAAACAGTTGATCATCTGTTAGTGGAGATGGTGTTATAAATACTTCTAAACATCCATCGAATGATTTTGTCCAATATCAGTACTTATGTCATCAGGGTAGAAATCTGTGATGTCCTATAAAGATGATTTTTGATGAATGTTTCAACCTAATTGAATTTATACCTTGTTCGAAGATGAGACACCCATTAGTTCCTTTAATAAAATATCCTAACAAATTTCCATAAGTAGAAAAGTAATTTAACATCTCATATAACATTACTCTCAACTTGAAATCTTCATTTATGTAAGCATCATACAACGTAACACCTGAATCCCACAATAATTTTAAATAATTGATCAATGGATCCAAATAAACATCAATATCATTACCTGGTTGTTTTGGTCCTAATATAAGCATAGATTACATAATTTATTTTCATTTCATACATAACCACGGTGGAAATTTATAATTTACCAACATAATAGTCCATGTACTATTAGTTCTACTTTAAATACAAAAAGGATTCACTCCATCTGTATATAATACAAGATTAAGGTTTCTTGACTTGTTTCTAAAGTCAGGACATTCAGAATCAATTTTATTCCACTGATCATAGTCTGTCAGATGATATAGTTTCCCATATTTATTTCTTCAGTATGTTCTTCATGTTAATTTCCCCGTAGTCTCCTCACTTCCATATAGGTTCCTAATCCTTGGAATGATTGGAAAGTACCATACAAATTTCATAGGACCGTATTCATATTTATTGTATTGAGAATCATCACACTTTGGGAATTCTCTAAGTTATTTTTGGTCCTTTTGAAGCAATATACTGTCATTCAGGCAGGCATGTATTCATTAAGATATCATACCCATTGAGCGTATCATTTATTTCATGTCGTATGTTTAGATCGGGAGATCATTATCTTAAAGGAAAATGTTATTCAAGAGAGAAAGTAATTTCATAAAATTGTAATCACTCCATCCATTTCCTACTTTCAATTTATACAGCATAAGTATGGCTCATAATATTGTATATTTAGTGCAACCGCCATAAAATGGCATCTTTGCACAACTTTTTAACTGCTCAAACAATCTTTGGTGATCATGAAGTTCATCTTCTACTGTCCTTTTCATTTCCTCAATACGATCTTCATCATCATTCACATCTGTAATCACATCCTCAATATAGTCTTATTTATTTTACACACTTGTAATCATATCAGATGGTCCAAAAAATGTAGTGTTATCCCTCTCACTAGCTACATTCTCTTTTTCCCCTTGTTTATTCCAACATTTATAACTTTGACCTATTTCGTGTCATATCAAGTGTCCTTCTAACTCCTCTGGACTAACATGTCTTGAATAAAAATAGTGTAAACATGGATAAAGGATTTGAGAGGGATCATATTCATGATATTTTACAAACATGGTGATCTCTTTCACACCATCTTTATACTCTTTTGTCAAACTATTATAATCCATCCATTATTTATTCATATCCATCCTATTTTATTCAGTGATATTAGTATTTAATAAAATAAATACACAAAATGTTGATATAAAACTTAAACAAGGATAAAAAAATATATAAACATTATGTATCCTCTACTATCTATTTATCAATCACAATTTAAATACCATTAAAAAACCAACCATTTACACAAATTCCACTTTAAAATAACATAACATTTTTAAAATAGACCAATCAGTTTCAAACACTCTTTTTGAAAACCCCAATTCATTTTTGTAAATAAATCAAGGAAAATTCATGACCCAACAATATTAATCATTTAAAATGAACAACAATGCTCTATATTTTACAATTTTTCATTTAAAACTTCAAACACACCTTGTTAAAATGAAACCAGTATTATATAATCTTTCAAAACTTTCACATCCCTTTCTAAAATCCAATAAAATGAGTTGAAAAACATTTGGCATGAACCTTACGTCCATGCCAAGTGTTTAAATCATTTTAAAATTATTTAAAACCAAAAAAAGGTATGTTGAACACATATAATTTTTTAAGAAAAAATTCAAAACACATGATTCATTTTAAAAAGATCCACTTAGGAATTTTCACAAATACATAAATACCAAGAGAGGCACTTTACAAAGGATACATGAATCAAAAATAACCAAAATTTTATAAAATATAAAGCTACAAAAGGTTTATCATGTCTCTCATAAATAAATAGTATGAATCCTATATTTTACTCCCATAATACTACTAAGGAGTTAATAAGTGATAGATAAAAATATAAGGGTCTCTTAACAATGATACTTTTGAACATAAAGTCATATCTCTTTAAAGCGGGTAACCATATTCCCCTTGATTCTTGAATCATGTTCTACCTAATCTTGATCCTTCCAATATGGTACATTAGAAAAAATGTTCCCCTTCTTGAGGGTATACATTAATTAAAATTTAAAAGACTATAGGTACTCATAACTTCTCTACTATCAATGGTTCATTTCACTTTGTGATTAATTATATTTCAAACACTTTTTCTAGTGTATTCCAATAACACCTCCTGGAAAGCACCACTACTTCCAAATCTAAGAAAGGATTTAGGAATTTTATCTTATGTGTTCTTAACTTTCTAGACCCATAAGTAACCACGTGACCATCATAGATTGGAACTTTTTAAATCCTAACTCCTGATACATCACAATATAATTTATATTCCTTACCCAACTCATTTATGGTTAAGATTGGTGTTTTAATCAATCTGCCATTAAGATCTTAGAAGGATCTTTCTTGAACATCTAATCAAAGGAACTATACCAAATTCTTAGTTATGTCCTTCTTAGCACTTCCAATTAAGAAGAATCCCGGTTAACCCTATGGTAATAAAAGTTAACCCCTAAGAAAATTGCCATAATAATATTCTCATTTCATATTCCGAAGATTCTTGTGAAATGCTTTTTCTTCTCAATTATTATTCCAAAAACACCTCTATCAGATTTTTCTTGTGCATGTTGTCCCACTTTCTTATAGTAAGTATCATCTTTTCATCCAGTTTTACTGACTTCCAAAATTTCCTAGGATTCTCCCCATTGAACATGTGGATTTCTAACAATTCTATCATGTCCAGCTAAAACCTTTCACTTTTGAGGAATAGTTAATGTCACCCTCACTTTTCAATGAATGAATCTTACATTCCAAAAACATTTTCTCAATAAAATGAGGGGAATACCTTAACATATAGACATTAAAAACCCATATTAAGAAACCAAAACTTCTATTTATAACTTCTAGACTACTTACCATTACACCATCCACTTCCAAAAATCTTATCTTTAAAAATTACCACATCTATAGGATATTTCACTATCTACTTTCTATATAAAAAAATGAGGATATGTTCTAGAGCCTCTCCTTTTGGTTGAATTAATAAAAAAAATGATTATGGTTTCACATTCCAAATATTTTTCTTCCTTTAAGACTACTTCATGGAGACTGCAGTATCATATAACTCTTTAACACAAGAAAAGAACTATTGTACTAAACTAATAGATCGTATGATTTTCCATAGTCTATTTTATAAAATCTTAAAAAAGACTTTATAGACGAAATTAAAAAGACTAGTAATTCTAAAATCCTTGACTGAGATCATATCAGTAACCTCTGGAATCAAACTGATGGCAGTATCATTTTAAGTCTCATGATAATTCTTACCTCTCTAAAACTCATTCATGAGGTTAACAAAATCAAGTCCTAAAATAGTCTAGAACCTTTTAATGAAATTTTCATAATGAAAATCTAGGTTATGTATCTTTGATGGATGAATCAACCTAAATTCCATGAAACACAATTGTTCCCACAATCGCAACACCATATAAACCAAACGGACACAATTTCATATTTTACAAAGCATCCCTTGTTCAATTCTGCTTGTTAATTTAGGGGTTATCACATAAGTTGTATCATACCTAGGAATTAATTCAATAGAAAAGTATATGTAAACTACCAATTTCTATATTCAAATTTTCAATAGGAACCAACCAACATGTAATTCATTTAGTGCACTAACAAGGACCACCAACGACCATGATTTTCACTAGGGCTTTTAGCCCGTATAATTACAACATCACTATCAATATCAAACTGTAACAACATGCGAAAAAACCCAATGCCCCTTTCTATTTAATTATCTTGTTCTTATCTTTGATTAGTGTGGTGCAACTATAAACCATAGGTAAGCAAGAGTAAATCCCTCCCACATGATACACAAACAAATAGAAACTAAGAAGAATCCCAACCTTAAAGAACTTTTTCAACTTTTCTGTGTACCGCAGGGCAAAGTAGGATGATCGCACAAGACAACCACACCGCTAGAAATGTTGATCAACCTATTCTACACCATAAGATTATCAAAACATTGCCTAAACATTCAAGTCAAGCAATATCGTAATATTGTAGTGAATTCTAGGGAAAGAACAAAAGGAAACAGATGATAAAGAGGAGTGAACTCACTATGGAGGTGTGGTTTAGCACACGGTAGAGGTGCATTCACGGTGGAGGAGAGGTGCCTAGAAGAGGAGTCCTCTGGCGGAGGAGAGGTATGCAGTAGAGGAGATGCATGCGGCAGTGGAGAGGCGCACGGTGGATAAGAGGCGCATGAAGAAGGTTGGTGTGCGGTGGAGGGATTCACGACTGCAGAGGAGTCAATGGGAGATGAGGAGGAGGAGGATGAGGTGGTGGCGGCAGGGATCGGCTTCTACGAGAGCTTGAGGGATGTGAGGAAGGAGGGGAAAGTTTGGGTTTCTTTATAAAACCTGGTGAAACTTTTATCAATACTAGATAAAAATGCTGATAAAGATACGCCTTTATCAGTGCTAAAAAAACACTGATTAAAAATGTATTTATCTGTGCTAAAAATATAGCGCTGATAAAGGCATATCATTATCAGCGGTAAAAAAGTGATGATAAAGATATAAAGTGAATAATTTATTTATACTATTATATATATTTATAAAATTATATATATGATAAATATATATTTATTTATTCATAATTATAACTATAAATAAATAAATATATTTATATTTATAAAATTATAATTTAAATAATTATAAAATTATAATAAATATACTTATTATATTTATAATATTATAAATATATATAATAAATATATTAATTATATATATATAATATTATAGATATATATAACTATATTTATTTTAGTTTTATAATTATTTATAAGAATATATATTTATTTATAATTATAATTATAAATGAATATATATTTATTTAGTTAAATAAATATAAATTTATAATAAATTTATATTTCTAATATTTATAATTTTGTTAATATACTTATTATAATTTCATAGGTATTTAAATATATCTGTATTTATTTATAACTATAAATATTTATATTTATATTTATTTATAGATATAGATATTTCAATATATTTATTTAATTATATATAATATTATATATGAAAATAATAAATATATTTTTTTGAAATTAATAATTATTTAAATAAATATATATTTATTTATATTTATAACTTGTAAATAAATATATATTTATTTGAGATTAAAAATTATAATAAATGAACATTTATTTGTAGTTGTAATTTTAAATATATATATATGTGTGTGTGTGTGTGTGTGTGTGTGTGTGTGTGTATTTATTTGTATTTAAATAATTATAAAATTATAAAAAATTTATTTATAATTTTATAAATATATATAATTAATATATTAATTATAACCTTTTAATTATTTAAATATATCTTCTTTTATTTAGAAATATATTTATAATTATTTGTATTTATTTATAAATATTTGTATATAAATATATATTATTAATATATTTATAATAATTTTTTAATAATTTAAATATATCTATATTTATTTAGGAATTATAATTATAAATATTTGTATATATTTATAAATATATCTATTTAATTATATATTTATAACTTTATAAGTATAATAATAAATATAATTATTATAATTTTATAATTATTAACAAATATATTTATTTGTAGTTATAATTATAACTATAAATAAATAAATATATTTATTTATTTATTTATTCATTTATTTATAAAATTATAATATATGTATTTATTGTAATTTTATAATTATTTATATATATTTATATTTATAATTATATTTACAAATAAATATATTTAAAAATTATTAATATATAATTAAAATTTAATAATTATAAATATAATAAATATATTTATTATTTAAATATATTTAATGTAATTTTGTAAGTTTTTTTAGAACAAGATAATATATATGGGTAACATGAATTAATCATATGCCTAGTATAATATACATAATAAAAAACGAGCCATCATTAGACTACATGAATAATAATAATGGTGTAATGTATAAATGAACATTCATGATGATACATAACTTATATTCATGCATGATCAATATATTTATTGACCAAATTAATTAGAAATACGCATATATTTAATAATTATAATATATATATATATATATTTAAAAAGTATTTATTCATATTAATAATAAATAAAATATATATATTAAATATATTAAATATTAAAAATATAATAAATATAATAAATCTAATAAAGCTAATAAAGCTAATAAATCTAATTAATTAATCTAATAAACCTAATAAATAAAAATCTAATAAATCTATTATAAATCTAAAAAATCTAAAGAATCTAATAAATATATTTATTATTTAATGAATTTTTTTACCAAGGCAGATCTGATCATGGATTTCCAATCCGTGATCCTGTAAAATTTTATTAAAAAGTATAGACAAAAAAACAACACACATCATGGCCTCTAAACCCACAAATACAACAAAAAAAGGCCCATAAACATCACTGCGTGTCCTAAAACTGCCTGAGAAGGCCATATGACCCAAATAAACAAATCCCAGAATAGCCCAACCCGTAAAACTTGCCGACAAAATCCCTACCATCCTGTGAACCACTGCATCAAAAGTTGTCTCGCTTCCCGAGCTCTCCTCTAACCCCACATCTTAAGGCTCAACATCCCAAAAATTAAACCACCCACATCCCGAAGGCACACCGCATCCCAAGGATAGTTGTCCATCCACAGCATTGTCTTCATCCAAGATCATCATCAACAGTCCACCATCGCTGGCCAGCATCCAGTCATGCGCCTCTGGTCGAACCAGCCTTTTTCCCTCCCAATATCATTGACTCTCCCAGCATCTTCGTCATCGTCGAACCACATCTTCATCAACATAATGGACCTTATGCCCCTCTCCCCGATCCAGGAACGCACAGACACGGGGCTTCAAGACCCCTGGTCCGCAACCCGCAACCAACTGCACCACCGGTGCATCGTAATGCCAGTTCCAACCCTGATGATAGGCAGGCTCCATGAAAAATGCATGTAATACACCGGTTGTCGCTGGCCAAAAAAAAGACCACCAGAACCACTACTAACACATGGTGGCCACTGGGATCCCAGATCCAGAATTCCTCCTCAATCCCAACCATGCTAGCGCAACCATCTTCTTCAGCCAGATCCAAGGACCCGAATTCTTCTTCACCCATGCATTCAGATCCACAAACAGAACCCACCAGCAATATCCCACCATCGGAAATCCAGATCTCTTGAAAAAGCTGACCGAGACTGCCAGACCCTTGTGCCACTACAGTGTAACACCCCATGTTTTTCTAAAAATAAATAGAAATTCATGGAACTTTGTTTTAAGTATATATTTTTAACTAGCCTTTAAAACATAACTTTTCCACTTCTATGTTTTGAATTTCAAGAAACTGTCATCTCCAATTGTGTTCAGTTTGTTATTTGGAGTCTATTGGAACCAACTTGTTTTTTTAGTGAATAGTAACATACCCTTGTGAATAGTAATATGACCCTAATGAATATTAAATTGTATTATTATTTTATTTTCTTAAGGCTTTAAGATAATGACATCTTGATTAATTTTTCAATGTGATATAAAAGCAGTTATAGTTTTTAAATAAATAATTTTTGAATTAAGTATGATTTTATTTAATAATTAAATTAAAAATATTTATAACATTATTTTCAAAAAAAATGGAATTCATTTTTGAAATCTACACGTCGATAAATGGTTAGGGTGAATTTTGGGAATTTTTCTGAAACAGTTGATTTTTCAGTGAATAGTAAAAAAATACAGTTTTTAATTTCGGTGTGTTAATGACATCATTAATGATGTAATAATGATGTAATAAATCTGTTCGACTTGTGTATAGTTAAATAAGATATGAGGTGTCTGAAGTGTCTTATACCATGGTCAAATACCATGGGAAAGCCTATGGTTTTGCAAATACCACTCATGAGGTGTCACTTGAAAATTATTAAAATAATCCCTCACTTTTCCTATAAATACCAACTCTTCCCTTCATTGAATTCATTCCAAATTCTCCCTCAACGAAGACTTGGCCTCCTTACCTTCATATTAGTCCTCCCAAGGTTTCTTCAAGCCCCCAAGGTCCCAACCTTCAAGTTTTAAGAGTTACACTATAAGGTAAGAAAATTCTCAATTTCTTTCTTTTTCCTTTCAAGTTCTCTTTTATGTGGTATAACTTTCAAGTTTCCATACCATGTTCTTATCTTCTTCTTATTCTTGATATATTGTGTTTTATGATTCATGTATGGATGGGTGACCCTTTTCCCCTCTATTCTTAATGTTTTCTAAAACCATGTCGCATAGTCGTTGGGCTGCCGAATTTTTGAAAGAGATTTCTCACTTATTATTTTATTTTGAGTTCCTTCCATATTCTTTCTTCATATCTCCTAACCCAAGAGGCATGAAATCTCCATAAATCATGTATATTCTGGATTTTATCATTCTTATGTAAAATCACTCCTCATTAGTCTTCTCCTCTCCCACTTATTTAAGGAATAAAAACATTGTCTGTTATGTGTCAAATTACCGACATCGTGGACAATGTGATTTCAATTTCCATTAATTATTTCAAGTATGTTCATGAAACCATTTATATGGTTGAACCAGGTTATAATATATTTGTTATGAATCACCCATGGTTCTTGAATTAATTTTTACTCATGGTTCTAATTTATAAGATAAAACAAGGATGTTATTATCAAAGAACTACTAAAATGATCTAAATGAACAGCATTAATGTTTTAAATTATGAATCATCCTCATATTAAACATCAAAATGATAAATGGTATAAATTATGGTATTGGAAATATGAAAATACCTTTCCGTTCCAATTATGGAATTTCACTTCCAATCGACAAGAACATCCACCATCAACCAATCATGGAAATCATGTTAAGAACTCCCCAAAAACAGTGGAAGGAGAAAAATACTAACAATTAAAAGTTGAAATGGTGTTATGAAATGATAATATAAGATGTTATAAACATGAACATGTTTCTGTAAAATAATAATAACACTATTTTAACCATTATACAATAAGTTTAAACAATTTTGAAGTAAGACAAACCCGAGGTAAGGGAATTCTTAACCCGATTTCCATTCTTTGGGTTAACCTTCTACTTCATTATTTATGTTCTATTTAAATTGTTTGTGTGATGTGTTCTATTTATATTATATTTTATTATGTGTATTTACAGTATATATACATACTCCATCCACTCTATTAAGTCTCTCTTCAATTGTATGATATTTATAAGGGGCATTTCTTTAAAAATCCTATTTTTAAATTCGGTTTTACGAAATTCCAAAGCAAAGTTATTATGGAATTATTCATGTAGTATGATTATGTTTTGGTTCTTGGGAATTATTTATGATAAAGGGTGGGACCAATATCTCCCTCCAATGCATTGGGTATGTGTATGTTAGAGGTCGGTAGTATGGTTACTCCAAGTGTAACTGCGATGGTTACACAAAGTAAGGTAGCCGTGAGGGTTACAGATTATAAGGTAGCCAAGAATGGTTACAAGATTATGTAATTAATGCCCCAATATACCTTTATGATTATATTTATGTTCTCATGTTTCTGTGGATCTTTTTTAAATCTCATGTTACACAAAGTAAGTATATATGGGTGACAAGCATGTCTTTTGAAAATGTTTTCATACGTTACGAGTATTCATGGACTAATGTGATCTTTCCTTCTTTTTCATCCCTTACTGAGATTTTGTGCTCATCCAGAGTTTTTAAATGATTTTCACAAGTTAATGTATGTGTAAGACAAGTAAGGAATCCATGTTAAATATTGAATAATTTTCAAGGAGTCTTGTTTTATGTTTTAATGTTTTATATTTTAAAAAAATGGAAACTTTTTTTATGGTTTCCACTCTTTAATAATGTGCAATGTTATGAATGTATTTTACTAATTATCTATAGTTATAAACTTGAAAAGGTCCTCAATGAAAAAGTAAGTGTTTTCTTGAATAATTTCAAGATTATGTATGTAATAAGGTCAGGTTCTTATATACAATCCATGCGTTAATCGTCATTCCATTGCCCCTGAATCTGTCTCCCCTGATGTTGTTGCCTGATTTCCTCCCAGGTCGTCAAACACCAACCTTCCCACCATCACGATCTTCAATCTGTTATAATTTGTAAACCCCTGAAAACGAGGTCTTCCATATGACATGAAGATCTGAGATCAGGTTCCATCTTAACCGGAGAACAGTCCTAATGAGGACCAGAAAAAATCACAGTTGAATCTTCATATTTCCCCCAAGTATGTCTGGAAAATGCACTAAACATCTCAAAATTCACAACATTTTCTGTTAAGACATTCTCTACCAGACTACGATGCTCATAGAAATTGTGAGGAGAGAGGAGCTCTCCATTGTAGAGAGATGAACTCTCCATATGAAATTTTTTATAATCTTATAATTATTTAAATATATATATTTAATTATAATAGAAGAAATACTTTTTAAAAAACATTACATATTTTTTTAATTATTAAAAAATATATATTAATTATAAACATGCATTTTTTATTTAATTTATACAAATACAAATTATTTTTCAATCTAAATATAATAATTTTATATAAATTATTATTAAAAACTTTTATAAAGGCTAAAAATATCGCTGATCAAGGTTACATTTATCAGCGCTTTTATCTAGTGCTGACAAAGCCCCCCCCCCTTTATAAGTACATTTTGGTTAGTATTGATAAAATGAGGCACTTCCCTTGCCCAATTTTGTAGTAGTGTTAACACAATGCAGCGCCAAAGAAATCTCCTTGTCTCAAATGGCTCCAAAACACACAACACTGGTCCCTAGTTCAATATAACTTCACTCATCTTGTCATCCAGTAAATTCATGATAAACCTAGATTAGGCGGTGACATGAAGTTTCTCATTATAAGCAGCTCGATTATCTCAACTGAATCACATCCTCTACCTTCACTACTTTAGTATCAACAGTAGCTTTGCTATAGTAGAAGCTCTCTAATGATAGGATTATCAACTTCTACCATTAGTAGAATAATCTACCATTTCCAATGGTATATAATAATGGGTCTACCCAATCGCAGTTTTTCTAGACTTCAAGGGTTCATCGTTATCCATTACTACAAATATGGCCTTTAACAGCACGCAAAATGTCATTTAACAATGCTAAAAAAATTGTTAATCGCAGCGCTGATAAAGGGGGGTCCCTAATATCAATGTTATTTTTAGTATTGATAATGGGGGACTTTATAAGAACTAAAAATAGCATTGATAAAGGTCTACCTTCCCGCAATGTGATGTTTATATAACAGCACACCCAACCTATAATTTAAACACATATAACAGCACACCCAACCAACAATTTAAACATAGCACACCTAGAAGCAAATTGTAGTTTAAATAGCACACTAGAAGAAAACCTACTATATAAATTGAATTGATATCAGGAATACAAAAATTTCCACCCATGGTATCTAAAAAAATAAACACTATTATTTACATTTCAAACAAAATGTTTTATATAATTACATTACAATTTTCCAACAAACATTCTAAAACATTAATATTTCATATTTTGATGCCCGTGATCCCCTCTCAAAAATATCCGCTCTTGGTATCAGTTGTCAAACAAATCATCTCAACCCGAGAAAAATATTCCACCTATATAAGAAAAAAAATATCATGTTAGTAATACTATAAATAAATTAATTAAATATTAATATGAAAGAACACATTAATAAAAGGAAAATATTTAATAAAAACGACACATTTGGAGTTGTACTGGTCACACTGTGTGTCTTATTGTGTTGGGGTTGATTCCTACACATTAAAAATGAGTTATGTATCGTTTTCCCAAAATATCAAAAACAATCTGAATGTGTTTGACTAGTTTTGAGTATGTCACTTTTTCTTTTACTAAAATTAATGTCAATTTTAAATACTGACACATTTGGTTATGCCTTTTGGTGTAACCAACGCTCCAACAGTGTTCATGAGCCTCATTAACAGGATCTTCCAGCCATACCTTGATCGATTTGTCGTGGTCTTCATCGACGACATTTTGATGTACTCAGTGACGGAGGAGGAGCACGCCTACCACCTGCGGGTTGTACTAGACACACTCTGAGAGCACCAGCTTTATGGAAAGCTCTCGAAGTTCCAGTTCTTGTTACGTGAGGTCCACTTCTTGGGGAACGTCATTTCTGAGGTGGGATTTGCAGTGGATCCCGCGAAGATCGAGGCAGTGCTAGCTTGGGAGCCACCCAGAAGCGTGACGGAGGTGCGGAGTTTCTTGGGCCTAGCCGGATACTATCGGAGATTTGTGCCAGATTTCTCTAGAGTTGCGGCGCCACTCTCAGCGTTGAAGAAGAAGGGGAAACCCTTTGTGTGGTCAGACAGATGTCAGCAGAGCTTTCAGGAGCTGAGGCAGAGATTGACCAGCGCACCTATCTTGAGGTTGCCTGAGGAGGGAGTTGGATACGTAGTCTACTGCGATGCATCAGGGACCGGACTCCGGTGTGTCCTGATGCAGGAGTGGGCCGTGATTACTTATGGATCACGACAGTTGAGGCCGCATTAGCAGAACTACGCTACACATGACCTGGAGTTAGCAGCAGTGGTCTTCACCCTGAAGACATGGCGGCACTATCTGATGGGCGAGCGCTTTACAGTCTTTTCTGACCACCAGAGTCTCAGGTACATCTTCTCACAGAAGGACCTTAACCTGAGACAGCGGCAATGGCTCGAGTTCCTCTAGGACTATGACTTTGAGATAGTCTATACTCTTGGGAAGGGGAACGTGGCAGCTGATGCCCTCAGCAGGAGGACGAGCATCCAGCTACTTGAGGAGGCGATAGAGAAGCTATCCGCTTTTCAGATATCCTTCGTGGATAGAGACGGAGCAGCCTTCCTTCAGTCTCTCACCATCTCTCCTCCACTTCTACAGCGGGTCAGAGAGGCTCAGCGTGTGGACGCTGACTGTGAGACACGGCGTGCACAGATATCCTCAGGACAGGCACCTGATGGTTTCTCCCTTGGAGTAGAGCACGACGTCCTTTTTAGAGGACGTACCTTGGTACCAGTCGCTTTACGAGAGAAGGTGCTGAGAGAGTTTCACACTTCTCCTTTGGCGGTACATCCTGGAGTGGCGAAGATGTACCAGGATCTCAGACGACAGCACTGGTGGTCGGGCATGAAGAAGGCTGTGGCAGAGTTCGTTTGACGGTGCCTCACCTGCCAGCAGGTGAAGGCAGAGCATCAGGTACCAGCAGGCTTGGTACAGCCCTTGGAGGTCCCGGAGTGGAAGTGGGACGGCATATCTATGGACTTCGTGACTGGACTTCCACGCACTTCCAGAGGTCACGACTCTATTTGGGTGATTGTTGACCGACTCACCAAGTCGGCACACTTCTTACCCATCCGAGAGCAGGGCTCAGTGGAGAGCTTGGGGCGTCTCTACGTTCAGGAGATTGTACAGCTTCACGGTGTGCCATCGACTATCGTCTCTGATCGGGACTCTCGTTTTACTTCCCGGCTTTGGAAGGGGTTGCAGGAGGCGTTTGGGATGCAGCTACATCTGAGCACCGCCTTTCACCCTCAGACGGATGGTTAGACGGAGAGGACCATTCAGACTCTCGAGGACATGCTCCGCGCATGTGTCCTCGAATTTGGTCGCAGCTGGGAGGACCACCTACCCTTGGTGGAGTTCGCGTACAACAACAGCTACCACTCCACCATCGGGATGGCACCATACGAGGCGTTGTACGACAGGCCTTGCAGATCTCCGTTGTGCTGGACAGACCCTGGGGAGTCAGCACTTGTGGGACCAGAGATGGTCCGGGCGACGACAGAGAAGGTCCAGGTCATCCAGGAGTGGATGAGGACAGCACAGAGCCGGAAGAAGTCATATGCTGACAGGAGGCGGAGGCCACTAGAGTTCGAGGATTGCGACCACGTCTTCTTGCGGGTCTCACCTCGATGTGGTTTGCGGAGATTTGGCCGAGGCGGCAAGTTGTCTCCACGCTTCATCGGGCCTTTCTAGGTCCTCGGAAGGATTGGCGAGGTGGATTATCGCCTGGCTCTGCCACCTCAGTTGCACCGGGTGCATGACGTCTTCCACGTATCCCAGCTGAGGAGATACGTGCACGACCCGACGCACATCATTGACTATGGGGAGCTAGACGTGGATGATGGGGCGACTTTTGCGGAGGTCCCAGTGGAGATAGAGGATCGACAGGAGCGGGTCCTACGTGGGCCATCGATTCCTCATTTACGCATCAGATGGCAGCACGGGAACCTCCAGGAGAGCACATGGGAGCGGGAGGCTCAGATGCATACTCAGTACCCACATTTGTTTCCCTAGTTTATGATGTATCTTTACGGGGACGTAAAGCCCTGAGGTGGGAGTAATGTAAAGACCCGTAAATTTCAAGGAAATTTTTTTCTTAATTTTCTTTGGAATTTTACAAGAGCGCAGTTTCTGACGGCACCTGATTCCGAGGCCCGGTGTGCCCGGAATCATTTTCCGAAGTTTGGCTCGGGTACGTTCAGTGAACGGACGAGCGGGTTTTTCTAACTTTTGAACTGGTGCCCGGAATCGAATTATGAGGGCACCGATGAAATCGCAGTGCCGTTATTCGCTTAGAAACGCCTCTTCCGGAGTTGCGTTTTCTCGGGTGTGGTTTTTAATTTTCGGGCTTAAAGTTAAGAAATAAAATAATTTTTCGACAACTTTATTTTATTTCACTTAAGCCACTTGGAAGCCACTTGAAGCCACTTAAAAGAGGATTAAACTGAGTTGAACCAGATAGGGTACTATCCAGAAATATCCTACCCTCTTGGTAGGATATTTGTGAGGTGGGGCCCGCACGAGCCCCGCCGTTTCTTTCCGCTAATTAACGCACCCGCGAAAACCCGTCATTATGAAAGTCAACTGATGCGTTTTCTTAAATTCTTAACAGACCATTTAATTGCGCGGTTTATTTCGTAAATTAAATGAGTTGTTTCTTTCGTTGAATTAATTCAATGAATTGATGAGTCGTTACTTACCCTTTTTCGTGTGGTGGCATAATAATAAAATAAGACCAACCAATCTTTTTGGAGGATTACTGGTTGAGAGGTTTGACAGAGTCCTCGTGCCTTTATCCTTCTTCGCGAAGAACGCGAAGAACGCCGGCCTCCGACGAAGAACACCGAACCCGGAAATCGACGTGACGTGTCGCCGTGTTCCGCGACGCCGACGTTCCCTTCCTGCAACGTTCTTCTGCGACGTCTCTTCCTCCGCAACGGATCTTCGATCAGCTGCTTGAGGTAAGAGTCTCGGTTTTTCTTTTCTTTAAATCTCCTTTGTGGTTTATAAAAAAAACAAGGATTTAATTATTTATAATTAAATCTGTTGTTTCGTGATCCGTTGAGTTCGCCGACTCAACGCCGGGTTCCGCGACGACGCGACGCCTTTCCGCGACGACGCGACGCTTTTCCGCGAAGAACACTCACGCGCGACGACTTCGTGGTAGAGATTTTATTTTTGGAATTACCCCTTTTTATTTTTTCTCGTAAATGTTTCTTTAAAAAGTTAAAGAACCAGATTTGTGAACAATTTTAAATTTATTAAAATTGTTCTTTCCTGTGTGGAATAAAAATTCTCCCGTTGTTTATCTCTAACGCGGAGGGTGCGGGCCAAACGAACACGGCCCGACAACCCTCCGTCGTTCTTCGTTTTTGTGCGGAATTGACGGGCGACGACAGAACGTGCCGCAACGGAAGTATGATGGTTCCGCAGTGAAGAGCGAGTCCCGGGAGGTGCAACGGTTCAGACGGGAAGAAAAACGGGCCACCGGAGCGACTCCGGCGGCCCACGGAAGCCGGCGGCGGCGCCCGGCGCGCCGCCGGACGAGACCGCCGCGGCACCGGCCACGGCGGCGGCGCTCACGGGACGCGGCTGAAGCCGCGTCTGGCCGCCAGGGAGACACCCCACGGGTGTCGCTGGGGTGTCACGCGGGGGAGACAGCTCCCCCCCGCGTCACTCGGGACGCGGCTTCAGCCGTGTCCGGCTGTCTTGCCGACACCCCGCGGGTGCCGCGGGGGTGTCACGCGGGGCGGCGGCTCCCCTCGCGTCGGCCGCTCGGCCGCTCGGCCGAGCCGAGCCGGGCTGGCCGAGCCAGGCCAGTCCGACCGGCCGGGCCGCGCCCTGGCCGGGCCGGGGCGGCCCGGGCCCGGACCCCCCGTCTTCGGATGGTTTTCGTTCAAATGCCTGTAACTTGAGCTACGGGCCTCCGAACGATGCGTCGTCAGCGGCTACGCGATCCTCGGATCGAGACGGTCATTTCGGTATATCGCACTTAAGGTTTCGGAATACTTTGGGTTCGGTCGGGTTGGTTCGTACACGAAACCAACCGGGCCCTCGGAGCGGAAACACTCATACCTTGAGCTACGGACGTCCGATTGACGTGCCGTCAGCTTCGTTGAATTCCTCTAAGTGAGACGGATCTTTTGGCTCACTCTGCCGGAGGTTTGGACACAGGTGGAGTGCGGTCAGGTTGGTTTTTCCTTAAAAACCAACCGGGCCCCTGGGACGAAAAAGACAATAACTCTCAGACCGGGCGTCCGATTGACGTGCCATCTGCGACGTTGAGTTCCTGTCGACGATATGGAACTTTTGGATACATCAACTTCAGACTTTGGGACAGTTGATGTATCGGCCTCTCGGCTCGTGGAGCGGACCCTCCCTAACGAGCTTGCTGTGTGCGGGAACCCTAGTGCTGGCTGCGACTGCTACTTCGACAGCGACGACCGTGCAGAGATCCTCAGTGGACTGCGGCGACGACCGTGCAGAGATCCTCAGTGGACTGCGACGACGACTGTGCAGAGGTCCTCAGTGGACTGCGACGACTACAGCACTCAGCGATCCTACGTGGATCAGTGCTACAGGTCCTGTGTGGGCCCGATCCTGTGTGGGTTTGATCCTGTGTGGGTCAGCGCTCAGCGGTTCTGTGTGAGCCAGCGCCTACAGGTCCTATGTGGGCCCGATCCTGTGTGGGTCTTCCGGGGGTTAGTTACCTATCGATCCTTTGTGGGTCCGATGACTTAGATGGATCAGTGATCATCTTTATCGTCATCCGAAGAAGTATACCTGTGTGAGCTGAATATTCTGTTACTCTCCTTTGTGGATTGTGTTGAGTTATCCTGTGTGGATTTACTGTTTACTCTCCTTTGTGGATTGTGTTGAGCTATCCTGTGTGGACTTACTGTTTACTCTCCTTGGTGGATTGTGTTGTGCTATCCTGTGTGGGTATACGTTTTTCTTTCCTGTGTGGACTGGGTTGTGCTTGGGCTCGTACGTTGGAGCCGAATGGGAGTTGATGACTTAGGTATATGTATGGGCATATACCTAAGCAGTGTCAGTTGTTACTTCGTGATTGTATCTTTCCTTCGTGGATTTTCCTTTGTGGATTTCAGGAGACCTTCGGGGGTCTCGGGGTCCCTACTAGGTAGCTTATACTCACCCCTGCATGGGCTTTGCCCGCACTACGTTGTGTTGGTTGTAGACGACGGATAGTGCTGATCGTGGTGGAGGCGTGCGGAGCAGGACGGTACCTGGAGGTGGACCACTGGGTGGGACGTACTCGGAGCGGTCAGGTGGACCCGAGGAGCAGTGGAGGCTATCTGTACCCACCCTTTAGGTGGGATTTTCAGAGGACGGCTCGACGCTGTGGCTTTTCCTTTCAGTTGCTGTTTTTCCCTTTCAGTTGTACTTTAGAGTTGGGCTTGTATTTCCTGCCCCTTTTTACTTTCAGCACAGCTTGTACAGTTTTTACTTAGTGTTTACCTTTCCACTTGCTTACTCTGTGGTGCTTGTTTACTTTTCAAAGGAAATGCCTTCCCTTTTGTTGGGATTTACGCCTTGGTGCTAGTCGCCAGCCCCTGGCCTATGGAAGGCGGGCTTGGGGTAGTCACGGCACGGGCCCCGAGGACGGGTCGTGACACACCATATGTCGTATTGAGGTGCAGATAATCCATAAACATCACAAATGACAAATATATCGTTTTCATAAAATATAAAAACAATTATAAAGTGTTTTCTTAGTTTTTATTATGTTACTTGTTTTTACTTAAATTAATGTCAGTTTTAAATAAAAAGAGACATGTTCAGTTGTACATGTCAAACCGTGTGTCATATTGAGGTGAGGTTGACTCCTACATGTCAACAATGACTCATATATCATTTTTATAAAGTATACAAACAATAGTAATGTGTTTTTTTGGTTTTTAGTATGTCACTTGTTGTTTTTACTTAAATTTAAATCAATTTTAAATAAAAAGAGACACCTTGAGTTCTACCGGCCACACCATGTGTCGTATTAAGGTGAGTCTAATTCTTACATGTCACAAATGAATAATACATATTTTTCCTAAAATATCAAAACACTAAAAATGTATTTTCTCGGTTTTCAGTATGTCACTTGTTGTTTTTACTTAAATTAATTTCAATTTTAAATAAAAAGAGACACATTTAGTTATATCGGCCTTCTTAGTCATCATTTCTAAATTCATTATTTATAACATAAGGATATAAAACATAATAAATAGTGATCAAATATACTCAATTAGTGTAAAAAATGGAGATATCAAGAATCATATAAGGATAACATGAGATTAAAGATGTTAGAATGTGATATTAACATTATAAATTCATACGCTGTATATGTAAGTCGCATCTTCATGTTATTTGTATAAATTATTTCATAATGTATGATGCCATTTCATTTATAAGAATGTCTATATCGTCTTATGAATATGAGTCTTTTTGACAGTCATAGTAGTAATGGAAAAATATAAATACACAAAGGATTAATAAATATTTTAAATAAAATAGTAATTATCTTCAAAAATACCACTTCAAGGATACTGGTTTGTTCATGTAAGACAATATCGCTCATAAATTTACAAACATAATAACTGCTATATTTTCCATTGGTTTGTTTTGGACACTATAAAAACATTGAGGAGAATAAGTAATTTGTTTTTATATACTTTTGAATAGTGAAATATTATTATATATACCATGATACTTATCCAGTCATAGTACTTGTGTTCTTCCTTGTCCTTATCCCTTGGACACATTCCTTTTTTCAAACAATAGGGATGCACCACTCTATCATAATATAATCCTTATTAAAAGATAATATAAATTATATAACTTGATGTTTAGTTCTAAAACATTGGATGGAGTGTATTAAAAATTAACAAATGCCATCATGTGTGGACTTTTTGTTGGATATACATGTAATGAATATAGGAAATAAATATTTGGAATATCCAAATTTACTATAATGAACATCCAATGCTGCCTAAAAACACAAAAAGGAATAAGTAATGAAAGAAATGAAAATAAATTTAATATGAATAAATTATAGAGTATTACCCCTACATCATTGGAATTAAATAGAGTCTATCATCCAAAAATTTTCTTTCAAAGGATTTGATCAGCCCTGCCACTATTTCATCCTTTTTGTGGGTTCTATTTTAGCTTCTACTTTTGAGGTGATATAAGGACTAATGAGTATGAACATCCTCTCATGGTAAAATACCTTTAATTTTTTTTCATATATATACCTACCAAAAATATGAAATGTATTTAGTCATAATTAACACAGTATATCAACTTTTGGAAAATGAAATCATGAGAACATACCTCATGTATACATTTACCACTGAGCTGCCTAGGTAGTCATATTCAAGGATTTCAATTTCACTCTCAAGACCAATGAAGTCTTGATATTTCTCTCTATACATATTTTATTCTGATTCAACTATGTGGTCACCACAATCTTTTATCATTGTATCTTCATGATCCTTGAATGATAGTAATTGTGGATATATAATGGGTGGGGTAATTGTGCTTTTGGTAGATATTTTTGATCAGTTGGTTGATCTTTTAGATGGTTTTGAGGCTGTATTTTGTTTCATTCTATTCTCTTTTCCTATCTTTAATAACATTCATCGATTCTGAAATTTTTCATAAACTATTAAAAGTTTAGCTTGAAACGTAAATTGGAAATGAATACCTACTTATTGAAATGATTTTTTACAAGATGTGATGGCCATACGATGAATGTTCCAGTAGCTTTTTTGACTGTATTAATATCATCATCTTGAATTGGAATAGGTAGCTCTCTGCTCAGCTCATGGGCTATGTTGATTGAAACTCACACATAACCTATTGGAAGTGGTCTATTATGTAGCATGACTTTCTGAATATTGAACATGGTATCTCTCTCCACAAGGTGATGGTTGGGTGTTGCTAGATGTAAATCATAGTCATTATCACCATGTATAATAGAAATATAGGAAAGGTGTCAGTGTCTTTATAATTCACATTTCATAGAAACATTTATTATAACATTGATTACCTATTCTAAGACATATCTTTGAGGGGAATGTCTAGATCCATAGCTAGTGGGGTGGGGTGGGATCTTCACATGATGGTTTTTCTTGAGTTTCTTCTTCTCTTTTCCTATCCCTCATTAAAATTTACATCATCTCCCTATTCCATTGGGATTGTCCTTAAAGGGTAGATATATTTTCTCTCATATGTTTTATTAATTCACTTTCATTATCCTCTTGTTTTTGTTTCTCAAAATTTGTTTGAGGTGTCACCCCCAAACCCACACCTCTGATGCGGCCATAATTTTATCACCTCTTCAAGACCATTGATTGTTTTTGTTCATCTGTAACAAGAGTTGTTGATTCTTCTGACTATGTCAGATAGAAAATATAGGAAAATAAGAAATCAATGTTACGTAATAGTGATGTAAAGAAAAGTAAATTTTTATTATGTGATACTTACACATGATTCAAACACTTTTTTTGTGTTCTCATTTATTAGTATCCCATCTTTATTTACATGTGCTTCCTTCCATAGCACATGGTTTGGGATAGAAGTGGCTTCATATTTTGAGTCATCAATATGTATATAAATAAAGGAACATAATTATGGTTTTGTTTCATGTCACATAAAATTAATACAGTAGATTTTAAATACGTACCGATTTTTTTTTAAGTCAAGCATACCCCATCCTTGCTTTACAGTAGGGGTACGCTGGTATTGTTGCTCCTTCCTTATTTTATGCACTCAGTTACTATTACATAAATAAAAAAAATTCAATCAAAGTGATTAATACACATATCATCAAACAATGTATTAATGTCCACAATGTACATGAAAAGACACATCTGCATGACGACCAGTAAATGAATCCCATGCTTCTTGGGTTATCAGGTGTGTATAGACAATCGGTGGGTGCAAGTTTATTTTCCCTTTAGCATCTTTAAGATGATTTATTGTTAGGATTGTGAGAAATCCTCTATGAATCCTTCCATAAATAATTAATACATGCTTCTTATGGGTGTCATCTATTATAAATGCACTCTAAAAATGATGATTATGAGTAAGTTAGTGATTCATTATATTATTTTTTAGTAAAATAAATAAATGATATCATAATGTTTTTGTAATCTCTTCCCACGTCATTTTCTTAATCCCAGTCACAACATGGTTCCATGAATCGACATCAATGGGCACACATTACCAAGTGATGATTCCAATATAATTGCCGATCATGGCCTTTTTGGGGTTAACATGTTGTCCTCGCACATTCCATATGACCTTGTATTTGATGCCTTTGTCCTTCACCTTAAGTATTTTTGCTAACACTGTCAAACTAAAATGCTCCTTATTTTCTGCAATGCCATTCCTTCATCACCTATCATTCCCCAAAAAACAAAATCGTCAATATGTTCCTCTAGATCGGTGGTATCGGCATGTGAATATGGTTGTTGTACCTCTACACTGTGAGCAAAAGCAAGTTGAGATACCTATTGTTCCTTGAGATTGGAAGCACCAGCACATGCATAAGGTCACTCTTTTTCACTACGAGTAGCATCAGGTTGAGATACCTACTGTTCCTTAGGAATGGGAGCACCAGCACATATAGAAGGTCGCTTCTCTGTATTTCGAGCAATAGCTAGTTGAGAGACCTTTTGTCCCTCAGGATTGGGAGCACCACCACATATGGAAGTCATTATTTATATAAGTTGTTTAACATTTAATTTATAGTACATAAATATAGCAATAAATGAATAATAACATGATATAACATGATATATATTACGAAAAAAAAATGTAACATGATTATTTAACTCTCTTTTTCTTTTTTAAAGGATGGATAGATTTTACCTCTCAATCAACGATCCAAATCCCTTCATTATAGTCTCATCTAGTATACAAAACATCATCTACATTACGACCATTGTGAAATTATTGTGATGTACCAATGAAAGGGTTATCCTCAGTTGAATTTTCATCTGACCCTTTAGTGGTTTTGGTTGATAATATAATAATTGAACACTTTTGGTTTGTAGGATCTGTAACATAAAATACTTGTACTGCCTATGATTCCATTATAAACGGTTTGTCTTTGTAACCTTCCTTACTGAAATAAACTTTCACAAATATCAATTATTCTATTTTAACAACACTCCAGTTATAAAACCACTTTCATTGAAAAATAGGCACTTATAATGTTATATAATCCAAATCCCATATTTGTTTGATGATTCCAAAGTATGACATATTCATGAAAATTGGATTTTTTTCCCTTAAAACCAGAAATATGCATCTCTTCATCCATGAGTGTAAATACACTATTTTTTATGGTATTATCTTCATTACGCTCATTTTTATATAATTTATAACCATTAATTACATAAAATTTATAAGTTAATAAATACACACTTGGTTCTTTAGTTATCCATCGCAGTCGTTCTGAAATTGAATCCAAATTTTCATCTGACTCCTTTAAAATATGGTCTCAAAACCATCCTAAAAACTATTGATTATGTGTACTTTATATCCATATTTCTTCCCTTGATGGACTCAAATTCCTAATAATTTTTTTTGTGGGTTTCTACATATGGGGAAACCTCAAAACTATTATGAAAGATATAAATGTGGGCCAACTCCTGATCTTTAATTTTGATTATAACAATATCTCTTATAGAAATTCATTCACCTACAATCCTCCCAGTGTGATGAGATTTTAGTAGACCAATTCTTTCCATACTGAAAGGTATTGGGTATAGAATTCAATGGCCTCCTAAAAAATTTATCTCTTCGTAATAAAACCCTCTGGTCGACTTTGATTTTTGACATATACTTTCAAAATCTTCATATATCGTTTAATGGGGTACATCCATCTATAGTGTATAGGACCACATAATCAAATATCTCTCACCAAGTGAACCATCAAATTAACCATCATATCAAATAATGTTGGTGGATATAATATTTAAAATTCACATAAGATGAAGGAAATTTATCATTCCATAGAGGTAAATTCCATTGGGTCTATATATTTTTTGTATAAAGGTTTGAAAAAGAAACAAGGTTTGGTTAATGAATGATGGAAATTCTTGGGAAAATGAAATGTAAAGCTATTGGAATTAATTCTTGCATCAAAAAATGGAAGTCATGTGATTTCAGACCCTTTAACATTAAATCGTTCATTGACACGATGTTCTTGATATCTGATGAATAACACTCTGGAACCTTTACATCATTCAAGAAGTTGAAAAACTAATATCTATCCTTCTTTGAAAGAGTGTAAGTTGTTAGAGGAATAAAAGTTCGTTTTCACCCATCAATAGTGCCAACACTTCTCATATTCCCATGTCAACCATGTCCAACATAGTATTAATTCCATAAATTTTTTTGGGTGCATTTAGCAACACTATCCCATATATTTTTTTTAACATGCATAACATCAAGAAAGTGTCTAACGTACAGACAATTCCAGTATGGTAATTCAAAAAAATGATCTCTTCTTCCAATTGGTTTTCATATGGTTTTTTTAAAACAGTTTACAAAAATTAGTTTCCACATGTTTTACTTTCTCAAAAATTTGATCACCTATTAGTGGAGACAGTGTTGTATGTTTTTTTTAACTTCTATTGAATGATGTTGTCTAAGATCGGTACTTATGTCATCAGGATAGAAATCTTTGATGTCCTACAGATATGGTTTTTATGAATGTTTCAACCTAATTTACTGTGTACCTTGTCCCCAGATGGGACATCCATAAGTTCCTTTAATACCATATCCTAACAAATTTTCATAAGCAAAAAAGTCATTTATCATCCCATAAAACATGTCTCTCAATGTGAAATCTTTATTTCTATAAGAATCATAAAATGTAACACTTGAATCCTATAATAATTTCAAATCCTAGATCAATGGATCCAAATAAATATCAATATCATTACCCAATTGTGTTGGCCCTCATATAAGAATAGATAACATGATGTGTTTTCATTTCATGCATAACCATGGTGGAAAGTTATGATTTACCAACATAACCAACCATGTACTGTGAGTGATTCTTTGTAAACCAAAATGATTCACTCCATCTATAGATAAATCAAGATGAAGGTTTCTCGGATAATTTCCAAATTCAGTATACTCATGATCAATTTTATTCCATTAAGGAGAGTCTATAGGGTGATGTAGTTTCCCATATTTATTTATTATTTTTTTGTTCCACGTCAATTTCCCTGTAGTCTCCTCACTTCCATATAAGCTTCTAAACATTGGAATTATTTGAAAGTACCATAAAACATTCATAGAAATGGGTTCATCATTCTTGTATCGAGAAGAACCACACTTTTGGAATTCTCTAAGTGAGTTTTGGTCCTTTTGAAATAGTATATAGTCATTCGGGAAGGCGTGCATTCTTTCAAAGATCTTACCCATCAAGCGTAGCATTTTTTTTACATCACATGTTCGGTTAGGGAGCTCATTATCTTCTAGGAACCTATAATTCAAGATGGAAAGTAATTCTGTAAAACGGACATTACTCCATCCATTTCATACTTTCAAATTATACAGATTCAATATGGCTGAAAATGATGTATATTTAGTGAAACCACCATACAATGGCATCTTTGCATAACTTTTTACCTACTCAAATAATTTTGGGCAATCACAAAGTTCATCTTCAACTATATTTTTCATTTCCTCAATAAAATCTTCATCATCATTCACATCTGTAATTGCGTCCTAGATACAGTCTTCTTTATTTTCTACACTTTTAATTATATAAGATGATCCATAAAACGTAGTGTTATACCACCCACTATCTACATTCATTTTTTCCCATGTTTATTCCAACATTTATAACTTTGATCTATTCATGATAGATAAAGTGTTCTTCCAACTCCTCTGGACTAACTTGTATTGAATAACAACAATATAAACATGAACAAAGGATTTGGGAAGGTTCATATGCATGATCTTTTGAAAACTTTATGAACTCTTTCACTCTATATTCATACTCTTTTGTCAAATGATTAGAGTCTACCCATTCTTTATTCATATCCATCCTATTTTTTTGGTGATATTAGTATTTAACAAAATAAATACACAAAATGTTGATATAAAAATTAACCAAGGCTGAAAAATTTATAGAATTAAGTCTCCTTTGAAAACTATTTATGAAATAACAATTGAAATCCCATTAAAAAAGCTAACCATTTACAGAAATTCCTTTTTAAAATAACATTCCATTTTTAAAATAAACCAATCAGTTTCAAACACTCTTTCTTAAAATCCCAATTCATTTTTTTAAAGTAGTTAAGGAATCTTCATGGCCTAATAATCCTAATCATTTAAAATAAACAACAATCCTCTATATTTTAAAAACATTCATTTTAAAATTCACAAACCCCTTGTAAAAATGAAACCATAATTACATATGCTTTCAAAACATTTGCATCCCTTTCTCAAAGCCAATCAAATGAGTTGAAAAACACTTTTCATGAAACATATGTCCATGCCAAGTGTTTAAATCATTTTAAAGGTATTTAAAACCAAAAAGTGTATGTTGAACACATATAATGTTTTAATAAAAATTTCAAAACACTTATATAATTTTAAAACAAGACACTTAGGCATTTTTAAAAAGACATAAATCCCAAGAGAGGCACTTTAAAAAGGTTACATGAATCAAAAATAACCAAAATTTTATAAAATATAAATCTAGAAAAGGTTTATCTTATCTCATGAATAAATAGTATGAATATTATTGTTTACTCTTGTAATACTAATAAAGAGTAAATAAGTGATGGATAAAAACATAAGTTTCACTTGAAAATTATACTTTTGAACATATACCACATCTCTTCAAAGTGGGTAACCATCTTCCACTTTATGCTTGAATCATGTACGACCTAAGATTGATCCTTCAAATATGGTACATTACAAAAAAAAATTCCCATTCTTGAAGGTATACATTAAGTCAAAGTTAAAGGAATATAGGTACTCATACCTTATCTACTATCAATAGTTCAATTCCCTTTGTGATTAATATATTTCAAACACTTTTTTAGTGTATTCCAATAACACCTTATGTAAAGAACCACTATTTAAAAATCTAGGAATGGATTTGGGAAGTTTATCTTATGTGTGATTAACTGTCTGGACCCATAAGCAACCACATGACCATCATGGAATAGAACTATTCAAATCATGATTTTTGATACATCATAATATAATCCATACTCATTACCCAGCTCATTTATGTTTAATATTGGTGTTTTCATCAATCTCTCATTAAGATATTAGAAGGATATCTCATGAAAATATAAACAAAGGAAACATACCACATTCTTGGTTAAGGTCTTCTTAGAACTTCCAATCAAGAAGAATCTCGGTTGTCCCTCTAGTAATCAAAGTGATCCCCTATCAAAATCACAATAATAAAATTCTCATTTCATGTTCCAAATATTCTTGTGAAATTATTTTTCTTCTCAATGAGTATTCCAAAAACACCTCTATCATATGTTTCTTGTGCATATTGTCCCACTTTCTTATAGAAAGTATCATCTATTCATCCAATTTCACCGACTTCCAAAATTTCATAGAAGTCTCCCCATTGAACATGTGTAATTTATAACACTTGTATCATGTCCGACTAAAACCTTTCACTTTTGATGAATAGTTAATGTCAATATTACTTTTGAATAAATGAATCTTACATTCCAAAAACATTTTCTCAATACAATGAGGATAATACCTTAACATATCACCATTAAAAAACCCATATTTAAAAAACCACAACTTCTATTCATAAATTCTGGACTAATTACCAATATACCATCCACTTCTAAAAGTCATATCTTTTTAAATTACCAAATATATATAATATTTCACTATCTAATTCCTATATAAATAAAATTATGATATGTTCTAAAGCCTCTACTTTTTTCTGAATTAATCAAAAAATAAGTAAGTATTCACACTCCAAATATTTTCCATGCTTGAAGACTACTTCATGTAGATTACTATATCTTATAACTCTTTAACATAAGAAAAAGAACTATGGTACTAAACTAATAGATGGTATGATTTTACATATTCTATTTTCTAAAATCTTCAAAAATATTTTATAAATGAAATTAGAAAGGCTAGTCAATCTAAAATCCTTAACTGAACACATATTAGTAACCTATAGAATCAAAGTGATGAGAGTATCATTATAAGTCCTGATAGAATTATTGACTCTTCAAAACTTATTCATGAAGTTAACAACATCAAGTCCCAAAATATTTTAGATCCTTTTAAAGAAAATTTCATAAAGAAAATCTAGGTTAGGTTCCTTTGATGGATGCATCAACCTAAATTCCATGAAACACAACTGTACCCATAACCACAACACCATAAAAACCAAAAAAACACAATTTTAGATTTTACAAAGCATCCATCATTCAATTCTTCTTGTTAATTCATGGGTTATCACAAAAGTTATATCATCCTGGGGAATTCATTCATTATCAAAGTATATGTAAATTACCAATTTCTATATTCAAATGTTCAACATGAACCAACCAACATGTAATTCATTTAGTGCACAAACGAGGATCACCAACGGCCATGATTTTTAGTGGGGATTTTTCCTGTACAATTCACAACATCGCCATCAATATAAAATTGTAATAAAATGAGAAAAAACTCCATTTCCCCTTTCTATTTAATTATTCAGTTATTATCTTTTATTAGTGTGATGTAAATATAAATTGTTGGAAAGAAGGAGTAGATATTTCCCACATGATACACAAACAAAGAGAAACTAAGGAGAATCCCTACCTCAAAGAACTTTTTCAACCTGTCTGTGTACCACAGGGAAAAGTATGATGCCCGCACGTGGTAATCGTGCTTCTAGAAACATAGATCAACCTATTTTGCAGCATAAGATTATAAAAACCCTACCTAAACATTCAACTCAAGAGAAACTACAACGCTACAGCAAATTCCGGGGAAAGAACAAGAGGAAACAGATGAGAAAGAGGAGAAAACTCACCATAGAGGTGTGGTTCAATGTGCGACGAAGGTGTGTTCGCAACAGAGGAGAGGCATGTGGTGGAAGTTTCCTCCGATAAAGGAGAGGCGTGTAGTAGAGGAGAGGCATGCAGTAGATGAGAGGTGTATGGAGAAGGTGGGCTCACGTCGGAGGGATTTGTGGTAGAGGAGGAGAAAATTAGGGTTTCTTTATATAACCCGGTGAAAAATTTATCAGTGTTAGATAGAAAGCGCTAATAAAGGTATGTTTTATCAGAGCTACCATAGAAAGTGCTGAAAAAACATACATTTATCATCACTTTTTATCACTGATAAAGATATGCCTTTATCAGCACTAAAAAGGAACTGATAAAAATGTCTTTATTAGTGCTAAAAATATAGCTCTCATGAAGACACCTTTTATCAGTGATAAAAAAGCATTGATAAAGATATAACGTTAATAATTTATTTATATTATTATATATATTTATAAAATTATATAAATGAAAAATATTTATTTATTTATTTATAATTATAACTATAAATAAATATATTTATTTATATTTATAAAATTATACTTTAAATAATTATAAAATTATAATAAATATACTTATTATATTTATAATATTAGAAGTATATAAAATAAATATATTAATTATATATGTTTATAAGATTATAGATATATATATATATTTCTTCTAATTTTATAATTATTTGTATGAATATATATTTATTTATATTTATTATTATAAATGAATATGTATTTATTTATTTAAATAATTATAAAATTATAAAAAAATTATTTTTCTAATATTTATAATTTTATTAAAATATTTATTATAATTTTATAATTATTTAAATATATTTTTATTTATTTATAGCTATAAATATAAATATTTGTATTTATTTATCGATATTTCTATATATTTATAAATATATTTATTTAATTATATGTAATATTATATATTAAAATAATAAATATATTTTTTATAAATGAATAATTATTTAAATAAATATATATTTATTTATATTTATAACTAATATATAAATATATATTTATTTGTAATTAAAAATTATAATAATTAAATATGTATTTATAGTTGTAATTATAAATATATATTTATTTATTTATTTATTTATTTAAGGGAAAAAGTCCCTCTTATTAGAATTTTTAAAAAGTGAGAGAATAATAGGAAAGGAAAAATGGGGTCAGACAAGGCGAACCTGCCCTCATCAAGGTCAATCGCATACCTAGTTTTTTTTCTAATTTTAGCTGAAATCATGTATACTTATTCTCTCTTGGCACTCCAATCTTTGCCTCAACCATGCCCTTGTCCTCAGCCCCTGGTGTAATGCTCTTTGACTCTTTATACTTTCTGGAGTAAACTATCAATGTCAGAGCCATCAGAGTCATCCTCTAGACAAGCTTCCTCCTTTCTGACATCCCATTCAGCACGACCGTGACCTCTCCCCCGGTTTTTAGGGAGTCATCCTCATTTCCATGACTTGGTTTGATGCCAAGTCCCTTCCATATCTTGCACCTCAATTTCGGATTTTTCATCTTTCATTGAAGTTAGTTGTACTTGAGTTGCTTCTGAAGAATTTTGACAAGATGTTATCTTCTCCTGGTGATGTTCTTTGGAATCCTTTGAGGCCCTGACTTCCACCTCGCTTATTTGTTGGTGTTGACAGTCACCATAATTATTTTTAGAAATCACTTTAAAGTTGTTTGATGTTGTCACTACATCCTCCTACTTCTTATCAGGAATGTAACCAGTATTTCTATATGAAACCATTTGGAAACCATCCTCATCCTTTAGGTCTCCTGAAGAAGTATTGGATTTGGCATCAGCTTCATTGTGGAGAGTAGTAGACTCTTTAACATCTAGAATAGAGTACTGAACTTGGTCTTCAGAGGCTGCATGTCTAACCAAGTTAAGGGCGGATGAATCCTTTGTATCATCATAAACCTGGGTAGTCTCCATAGGTTGTCTAGGATCAGCAAGGGAAGAAAATGAATCTTTCCTAAATTTTAATTCCATAGCAGGATCATCATACATCTTTTGTTTACCTTTTTAGTCTTTCAATATAAGTTATTCCTGCTGAATTTATTGGTTAACCACTTCTTGAATAGCATCTTCCATGTTGTCCAGCTCATCACTAGAATTTATCATGTCCTCCACAGCTTGAGTAATAGAAACCACCTCTGGAAGAGGGGATGTACCATCTCCATCTCTTCTAATGGTTTCCAAAGCGTTGAAATAATCATCCTTGTATGTTTCTTCTTCTATAGCAATTATTTCAGCCCAGCATATCTTTCTAAAGCCAGTGGGAGTCACTCCATTACCACAAAATAGAGAGGAATTCTTCCCATTCCTAGAAGAATCCACATCTTCATGAGAACTGATGGTTGAAGACACCCCTAGAACCATAGGTCTATCTTCAACATGAGAAGAAGCAAGCAGCACTCTTTTCTTATCAGCATGTGGGAGCATATCAGCTTTATTAGGGATCGAAGCAGGTCCCGATGGTTTCAAAGTTTTCAGTTTTTTGAGACATTGATTTTCCTCATGCCCTTTACCAGTGCAGAAAGAGTAGTAGGACAATCTCTTGCATCTCATAATGTCATGAACAATAATTTTACAGTTTTGACATAATTGATGGATTTCTTCATACTCAATTCTTAGCTCTATTTCATCTTCATCAGTTTCCAACATGAATTTATCAACTAAGGTGGTATTCGGGTCAACTTCAATCAGTAGACAAGAAAAGTCATCGAATTTGGGATCTTCTGTTTCACTATCCATTTTAATTGGAACACCAATGGATAGGGTAATGTCATAGAGAATATGAGGGTTCCATAAATTCTTATTCAATCCATGAATCTAAACCCATGTTTGGACAGAGGAGTGACATACCTCAAATGGGTTAAAGTTGCGATCCAATTCCCATATATGCATTATCCCTAGTTTAAAGAAGAGAGATCCTAATCCCCAAGCATTCCTTTTTAGATCCTCGAAAGGGAAGAGGAAATGGAAGTACACTTGTCCATGGGAGATGCATTTCAAGTCGAGAGAGCCCCATGAGTCAGCAAGATGGGCTTCAATGTCGGTTATCCTCCATGGAGCAAAACCCTTTAGTAAAATAAGACGGCCAATGATAGAGTGATTCCCGATCTTGAATTGCTCTGAGATCACCATCAGATCTTCTTTTACATAGGCTACGTTGGATTTTCATAGAGGATTTCCAACAACTTCATTTTTATAGTGGGAGAAAGAACTTTAGAGATTGAAGGGAACTTTTCCCATCTACCCAAGGGATTCTTGAGGACTATGCCTATAGCATGCTTGGGACTGTCAACTGACCCCGAGGAAGGTAGACATCAATCAACGAAGGATTAAGCACCATGGAACCCTAGATATGTGATGAGAGAGAATCTCTCGAGTCATCCCGCATTTCCAGTCATATATATTTAAATAATTATAAAATTATAGAAAATATATTTATAATTTTATAAATATATATAATTAATATATTAATTATAATTTTTTAATTATTTAAATTTATCTTCATTTATCTAGAATTGTTTTTATAAATATTTTTATATAAATATTTATAATTAAAATATTTAATATAATTTTTTAATTATTTATATATATCTATATTTATTTAAGAATTATAATTATAAATATTTGTATTTATTTATAAAAATTTGTACATATTTATAAATATATTTATGTAATTATATATTGATAACTTATAAGTAGAATAATAAATATATTAATTATGATTTTATAATTATTTACATATATATATAGTTATAATTATAACTATAAATAAATATATTTATAAATATTTGTACATAATTATAAATATATTTATATATATATATATAATTATAACATATGTTTTTATTGTAATTTTATTATTATTTAAATATATATATAGTTATAATTATAATAACAAATAAATATATTTAAAGAGTTTTTATATAATATTAAAATTTAATAGTTATAAATATAAATAATATATTTATTATTTAAATATATTTAATGTAATTTTATAATTATTTTTTAGAACATAATAGTATATATGGGTAACATGAATTAATCATATGCCAAGTAAAATATACATAATAAAAAATGAGTCATCAATGGAAAACATGAATAATAAGAAGGGTGTAATGTATAAATGAACATTCATGATGATACATAACATATATGTATGCACGATCAATATATTTATTGACCAAATTCATTGGAAACACGTATATATTTAATAATTATATTATATATATATATATAAAGTATTTATATATATTAATTGTAAATAAAATAAATATATTAAATATATTAAATATAACAAATATAATAAATATAATGAATCTAATGAATCTAATAGATCTAATAAATCTAATTAATCTGATTAATCTAATTAATCTAATTAATTAATCTAATAAATCTAATAAATATAAATCTAATAAATCTAATAAATATATTTATTATTTAAGGAAATTTATTATTATCTTATAATTATTTAAATATATATATATTTATTTATTTAATTATAATCTTATAAATACTTTTTCAAAAACATTATATATATATTTTAATTATTAAAAATATATATTAATTGTAAACCAGTGTTTTTTATTTAATGTATACAAATAAAAAAAATTTGAATATAAATATAATAATTTTATATAAATTTTTATTAAAAACTTTTATCAGTGCTAAAAATAGCACTGATAAAGGGTACACATTTATCAGTGCTTTTCTTAGCATTGGTAAAGGGTACAATTATCATCACTTTTAGCTAGTGTTGATAAAGGCCCTACCTTTATCAGCACTTTCTGCTTAGTGTTGATAAAATGAGGCACTTCTCTTGCCCCGTTTTGTGGTAGTGATTGGTTATGTAGCTTCCTCATCCAAGCATACATATTCGGGATTATAGCAACACTTGATGGAAGAAGTAGCATTTATGGTAGCACTACTCCCCTTATAATGACTCTAGTAGCACATAATGTTTCCTTTTTCATCATTATGGTTGGGTCTAAATCCTAGTGGTAGCAATAAAAGATTGGTGATAATATTAGTAGTACCATGCAATGGTAGTTTGCCTCCTTCATGGTATCAACATGTGATGGTATCACCTTCACAAGAATCGCAATGGTATTAGTGACCATGAACCTTCACAGTAGCATAGGTCGATACTTTAATAGTAGTAGCTTCATCTACCTTAGTGGTAGCTCCCTTATCAAAGTAGCAGTAGCACCACATTTCCCTAATATCAGCGACACTACTTATTGACAATAGTGGTAGAAAAGTAAATTCAATTGTAGCGGTAGCAACCTCTTTCTACCACCTAGCAATTTTTCTACTAAAAGTTTGAAATATATATTGTGTAAGTTTTAAAAAATCATCTTCCATCAGTTTTGAAATTTTTTATACTAAAAATTAAAATTATAAAATCATTATCATATATAATATTCTTACCATCATTTCAATAAATATAATACTTCAAATTATTTTTTATGTGAATGAATATAAGTTTTCTATAATTATAATTATTTTTATTTTAATTGATGTTATCATCAGTTTTTTTATATACAATTAGTTTTTTTTATACTAAATATTATAGAAATTTTTTTGATAGTTGTTTTATAAATTATATATTCATCATCATGTAAATTTTTATTCAAAGGAAAACAAGAAAGGAACAAAGAGTGCAAGTCCCACAAAGGCAGACCAATGGGAAAAGGGAATAAGGGGGTCTAAATTAATGGAGGTTGAGGGAATCCCCTCTAATAATATCGACCCCCTTTAATTTCAAGCTATTCAAGTTATGAAAAAAAAAACAATCTGGGCTAGGGGTGTCAATTGAGGCCATGTAGTATGTGACTTTTTTATCGATTATATTTTGTTAAAAATATTAATTACATGTTCCTCGAAACATTTTGAGTAGATTTTCAGTAAACATACACATGCAGTAATGAATTTTTGTAGCACAATTTTGTGACTTATTTACTATGATTGTATAAAAAAATCTTGTTAATATATATAAATTGTCTTATTTATATATAATATACATTTTTATTTTGAAAATATTTTTATATGTTTTTTGAAATCCATTTAATGAAGAAATAAATGAGTGTGAAAATTCATTAACATTGAGAATTATATTTTAGAGGTAACGAATTTATTCAATGTATTGTTATTTTATTACCCATGGTGTGCAGTGATTGGAAAAGAAGAATATTTTAAGAACCTGGATCTTCGTTTCAGGTATGCTTTTCCTTTTTTGGTCATTTTTGAGAAAAAATAGGAAATTTTGGAAATTTTCAAAGTACACGCCGTGTACTTTATAAGTACATGCCATGTACTTTGATGTCGCACCAGGCCATGTGTTGGCCGTGTCCGGGCCACACACAAGGTGTGTAAGGGCGATGTGGAGGCCGCTTAAAGCAGAGTGCAGAAAAACTAAGTACACACCATGTACCCCAGAAGTACATGTCGTGTAGTTTATTTTTTTCATTAAACGGACCGGGGTCGCGCCTAATCGACGAAAACACCTCCTTCTCCAGGTTTCTCGACCGAGAGTGACTCGTACAGCCTTGAACACCCTCTGAGCCCCCGAGCCTCCGTCTGTTTTCCGAATCGATTGTCGTTGATTGTGTCGGAACCGCAGCGGTGGTCTCTTCCTTCTTCTTGAGTTTCATTCCATGATTCTCCCTCTTTCTCAAGATGTTGTGGGTTGAACGTTTTGTACATTTTCATATATCTACGTCGTTCTAAGGAGAATCAAGCATCGTGGTTCAAGTATATTGATCTCCTAGCATCAAGGTAGGTGTTTTGTGCCTTAACTTTCGAAGTCTTTGAGTTTTATGTGAAAATTCCACCAATACCCATGAACAGGGTATTGCGTGTTTACCTTTTTACCCCTATTGTTTTCCTGCCTTGCTTGTATGCTTATGTAGAGGTAAATTTGATCATTCTTGTGTGTAATTTTTATGCTTGGATGTTTTTCCATGCCTTATTCTTGTTATAACCTTTGGGTTTTGTTAGCCTTTGGTCGTTATACCTATTTTCCATGCCTTGTGACTGTAGGATGGAATGATATTTATGGACATGCTTGTTATACTATAAACTGGTTAGCCAAGTAGCTCTATAGGTGTACTTTGGCCTTATAGCATTATTATGCACTGACTGGCACGGGACAGTGAGAACCTGGTGCTATAGACTATAAGGGATAGACCGAGTGAGCTTCCTAGAGAGTCTTGGATATTATAGGCTATATAGGGATAGACCGAGTGAGCTTCTTCAAAGAGTCTTAGACATTATAGACTACATGGGATAGACCGAGTGTGCTTCCCAGAGAGTCTTGGGTATTATAGACTACAAGAGGGTAGAACGAGTGAGCTTCCTCAGAGAGTCTTTACATTGTTTGAATTTCTTTAAAACCTTTCCCGGATAGAGAAGGAATTGACTGAGTGAGCTTCCTTAGAGAGTCTATGATAGACTTGAGACTATAGGAAGAATTGACTGAGCGAGCTTCCTCGGAGATTTTCTAGACCTTGGGGCTATAAGAGGGTTAGACAGCGTGATCTTCCTCAGAGAGTCCCTGAATACCCTAGACTATAAGGGGAATTGACTGAGGGAGCTTCCCCAGAGAGTCTTATAAATTCGTATGACCAAACCAGAGGGGTTAGGCTGAGTGCACTACCAAGAGGGTTGTGGGTACTTCTTGGATAGGACCAGAGGGGTTGGTTGAGAGTACTTCCCAGAGGGGTTCCTATTGGGGTTAGTTGTTTTCTTCACTATTTCTTGTTGTTCTATGGATTGATTACTGTTGAATATCATCCTATTACTGCTTACTATTTACTGCATGTTGTTTGCTGTTACTGTTACTGCTTACTTTACTATTACCAGTCATATGCTCACTAACTGTTAGGCACAGATCTTCGGGTGGTTGCCTATTGGGATTTAGTCTCACACCCTATTTGGGCCATGCTTTTGGGCCCAAGAAGACTACGTTGTTGCAAGGTATAGATAAGGGCAAGCGCCCTTCGACTTCTGGTACTTGATTGCCTTGGAGCAGGAGAGCATGGGACCAAGCTTAGGCTTGCGATGCTGAGGAGCTGTTTATCTTTTATTTTTTACTTGTTTTGGTACAGTTTGTATTTCCAGCATTTTGACATATTTGGCTATTTTTCTAGATATATATCATGCATCATTTTATATATACATATGCACTCCATTGGTTTATTGCTTTAGTCTTCTGCTTTTTACTTATGCATTGTTGTTGTATATTTGTTGCTTCTTCTATTGCATGTTTTGTTTATTTCCATTGTGTACTATGCCAATGAGGGCATAGTTTCCCCACTATCACACCCAAGGCCCTCGCTACTAGTCGACAGCCTCTGGCGTTTGGGGAAATGCGCTTGAGGCCATGTGACCAACCGGGTACGGGGAACCTCTGGGTGGATTCCAGAACCAGGACATCACAAAGTGGTATCTGAGGGATTCTTTTCTCTTGATTTACTGTTTGGAGCCTTATCCAGGGATAGGATGGATTCGGTACTTGGTCATAAACTGTGCTCGAGAGTAGCTAACCCGTGTACAGGGAAAAACCAATCTACCTTGTTTATTTTATTTTTCTGGTTTTGAGATTTTACGGTTGATATGATTTCACCTAGAGTGATTCACATGTCTTGTGTTGTTATTGTTCAGCTATTGCGGTTCTATTTCTATCGCAACCCGATGAGATGAGGGTATGCCATCTCATGCATCATATAGGCACTTGTTAAAAATCACATGCCATGCATTCTTTCCATGCCATTTAGGGTGAATTAGCGATTTTATGTTTTTTTATAGACGTTGTGTAGATTATACATGCCATTGTGATAGATGCTTTGATAGAATCCCTTAAGTTTGATAGAGAAATTGTTTTTATTGTACCTTGCTTAAATGAACGCCAAATTTTGGTTCTTAAGGTGTTATGGCCCCCCATAAATTGGAACTTGGTGGATCATTGACTTTTTACCCTTGTATTTGATATGTGGGAGATGTCAAGATTTGATTTGTGTGGAGTATGGGCCCTCACGGATCAGAATTTGGCACTTCCATGTTTGTTTTTCAGTGTTTTCTGGGCTTCGATGCAGTTTCTGAGCTACTACCCAGATAAAAAAACCCAGAATACATAGTGTGTACTTGACTACACGTTGTGTAGTTTTAGACCGTGTCACTGACTTTGTGGGCAGAAACACGGGGTGGTGAAAAAGATCTCAGGAAAACACTGTGTACGGTAGTTACACACCGTGTAGTAGTGAGTCGTGTACCCGACCGTGTCACTAACAACACGGGTCTGGGAAGCTCGTGCAGAACACGTCGTTTTTGGTAAGAACACACCATGTATCCTTGTTCTAGGTACTTGGACATGTCACGAACAACATTAGTAAGTGTTACCTCTCTTATACACGCTGTGTTTGTTCGGAACACGCCATGTAAGGGTTCGCTGTGTAGTCGTCCATGTAACTAACAACACAGTCGCAAAAACCTCATCTAGTACATGTCGTGTCCTTAGTGAACATGCCATGTAGTCTAGGGTTAAGAGGACCATGTGAGTTTGCCATGTAAAGAGACTCAGGTAGGGGAATTGAGTTAAAGTACACGCCGTGTGTGGGGGTAACACTCCGTGTAGTCGGGGGTGTTATATGAACAATTGTGGATGAAGTACATGCCCATGTGTCTGGCTTAAGAGGACACGCCATGTAGTTTTATACACGTCGTGTAGTCATGTTTTGTATAACTTGTTTGTTCTTTTTCTCTATTCCCATTTTGTACTCTTGTGTTCTCTATCCTTGATAATCCTGATTTAAGGTGTTCTTTTGTTCTTTCCGAGCTATTCCACCGAGACGTCCTCTGGTTGTACGTCAGCTGCCAGATGGTGATCAAACACTGGATATGGACGATCAAGGATCTCTTGAAGATCCTCCTACAGATCCTCTGATTGTTCCATCCTTGGCACCATACCCATTGCAAGTGTCGATGCGCAGTTCAGGGAGTAATTCCTGAGGATGATGCGTACCTTTCAGGGAGCGCTGCCTCCTACCCCGTCGATGGATGAGTTGACACGGGTTTTTCAGTAGTAGCATCCTTTTAGTTTCTCAGGGTATGGAGGACCCCAGGCTATAGAGTCGTGGTTAGAGGCCATGCTGACGATATTATATCACCTGGAGATACCTCTAGAGAAAAGGGTGAAGATTGCTACTTATATTCTCTAAGACACCACCAAGAGGTGGTGGGAGGTGATCTTACAGTCAAGGTGCCAGCAGAGTATGACTTGGGATGAGTTTTGGTGAATCTTCTATGATTACTTTTATCCAGAGACCTTGAGGGCCGACCGAGCCTAGGAGTTTATGAGTCTCGAGCAGGGTACTCTTTCTGTTATGGAGTACTCGTCTCGCTTTACCGAGCTGCATCGCTTCACGCCGATTCCAGCAGGTGGTGAGTTGTTCCTTGCTAGGAAGTTTGAGGATGGTATCATGTAGGAGATATGTTCCTAGATGAATATCTTAAGGTTGACTTTGATCTCCTTTATCATCAACTAGGCACTGATTACTGAGCGCAATCTGAGGGATTCTGGAGCAGTGAGCTAGGGTGGTCCAACACCCAGAGTCAATGTTCCTCCCACTGATAGCAGGAAAAGCCACAGGGAGTCTACATGAGGAGAGCGGGTAGGTGGAATGTATCTTCGGGCAGCTAGGTTGTATGCTACCGGTGTGGTAGGAGTGGTCATACTAGGCCTCAGTGTCAGAGATACCCAATGGAGTGCCGATCTTGCGGAAAGATGGGCCATCTTCAGCATTTCTGTCAGATCTTCTCACCTACAACTGGTGGTAGGGGTTCTTCTATGACCCAACGTGTAGGATATGTATCGCCAGTTTCTCAACAGTCTGGGAACTGGAGTTCTTACGGCCTTTCAGGCCGAGGTGGAGGTCGCAGCTGTGGTGGTCAGTCACCAGGTTACCAGTGACAGCAGAGTGGATCAGCTCAGAGTGGTCAGCCAGGGGCATAGGGTCGCGGTTCAGGACAGACTTTCGTGGTGGAGTAGATCCATCAGGAGCAGGATCTCATCCCTTCCACAGTTTGAGGTATGATCTTAGTAGCCTTAGTTTTATCTTCATCCCTTTTCGATATTGGTGCTTCGCATAGCTTTATCTCTGTTACTATTTTGGAGAGCCTTAGGCTCTGTATCTTTTCGTCTGCCGATATGTTGACTCTTGATACACCGTTGGGGATGAGGAAATCTAGTGTACATTAGTACATAGAGTTTCCTCTTGAGGTTGTAGGGTATCACTTCTTATGGGACCTCTATGTCCTAGAGATGACAGGCTATGATGTCATTCTCGGTATGGATTGGTTAGTTCCCCTTCCAGGCAGTCGTCAATTTCTATCGTCGTAGGGTGAGTTTCATATCACCAGAGGGCGTATCTTTTCTTCATGGAGGTGAGTGGGATGTCCAGGAGGGTAGATCAGGACCAGAGCATCATGGCCTAGGAGGAGTTACAGCCCATATTTCTAGTCTTTATCTGGATGACCCGGGGACTTCACAGTTAGACTTTCCTCCAGTGGTGGATCATTTCAGAGATGTCTTTCCAAAGTAATTTTCAGGTTTACCTCCAGTGCATGAGGTAGACTTCTCGATTGATCTCATGCCAATAGCGGCACCGGTGTCCATACCTCATTATAGGATGGCTAAACCTAAGTTGCAGGAGCTCGAGAAGCAGCTAGAGAAGTTAGAGGCAAAGGGTTCCATCCAACCCAGTACTTCTCCTTGGGGTTCACCTATCCTATTTGTGAAGAAGTAAGACGGAACCCTTAGGCTTTTCATAGATTATCGGAAGCTGAACCAGTTGATGGTCAAGAACCAATATCCCTTTCCAAGGATCGATGACCTCTTTGATCAGCTTCGAGGATCCCGAGTGTTCTCAAAGATCTATTTGAGGTTCATATATCATAATTTTCACGTTAGACCATCATATATATCTCTTACATCCTTCAGGAGCAGGTATGGTCTATAAGAGTATACGGTCATGCCGTTTGGTCTCACGAATGCGCCAGCAGGTTTTATGGCACTGATGAACTGAGTGTTCCATCCATACTTGGATTCCTTCATGGTGGTCTTCGTGGAAGATATCTTGGTGTACTCTCACACTCGTCACGACCATGATACCCATCTTGAGATCATTCTGAGTACAATGAGAGATAATTAGTTATATGTTAATCTCTCAAAATGCCACTTTTGGATGGATCAGATTCACTTCATGGGTCACGTTATCTTAGAGACAGGAGTATCAGTAGACCCAGAGAAAGTGAGAGTTGTAGTTTCCTGGGAGCATCTGAAGAATGTCTTTCAGGTGCGGAGTTTTCTAGGGTTGGCTGGATACTACAGGTGTTTCGTATAGGACTTTTAACGCCTTGAAGCACCGCTGATAGGTCTGACCAAGAAGGGTGTGAAGTTCTTATGGTTAGATTCCTGTGAATCAGCCTTTCAGGAGCTGAAAGAGAGGTTGACTTCAGCACCAATACTAGTCTTTCCAGAGCCGAGAAAGAGCTATACAGTCTATTGTGATGCTTTAGGTGTCGGGCTGGGAGTTGTGCTTATGCAGGGGGGTGGAGTTGTTGCTTATGGGTCTCGACAGTTGAGACCACACGAGAGGAACTACCCGACACACTATCTGGAGTTGGCAACTGTTGTTCATGCTTTACACTGTTGGAGACACTATCTTCTGGGAGAGCACTTTGTGGTGTTTACCGACCACAAAATTCTCAAGTATATCTTTACTTAGCGTGATCTGAATCTGAGACGACACAGGTGGGTCGAGTATCTTCAATCCTTCGACTTTGAGCTTGCCTATACGCCGGGAAAGGGCAACGCAGTGGCTGATGCGTTGAGCAGAAGAACTCGGATTTAGGAAGTTCAGGAGGCCAGAAGTGAGTGGAAGCTTATGGATCTGTTCTCTGAGATGCACTTGGAGGTGCACGACAGACATGGACAGACTTTTCTATCTTTTGTAGCTATTACCTCTACCCTTCTTGATCGGGTACGGATGAGGCTGCTATCAGACTCAGAAGGCCTAGTCCTATGAGAGAGTGTGTTAGGAGAGGACCCTCTTCCTAGATGGACAATGGGAAAGGATGAGATCTTAAGTTTCCAGGGATTCTTATGGGTGCCAGTAGACATACGCGAGGAGCTGATGCGGGATTTTCATTCTTCAGTTTGGGAAGTTCATCCTGGCATCACCAAGATGTATCATGATCTACACCACCAGTATTGGTGTCCAGGTATGAAGAGAGATGTTTCTGGGTTCATCATGAGATGTTCTACTTGTCAGCAGGTGAAAGTGGAGCATCAGAGACCAGCAGGGCTTTTATAGCAGTTACCCATTACCGAGTGTAAGTGGAACGATGTCCCGATAGACTTCATGACTGGGTTACTGAGGTCACCCTGAGGGAGTGATTCTGTTTGGGTTGTCGTCGACTGTCTTACAAAGTTTTCTCACTTCTTTCCGATCAAGGAGACCTTTAGTGTTGATGAGCTAGGGAAGTTGTACATACGAGAGATTGTACGTCTTCATAGAGTCCCACACTCCATTGTTTCAGATAGAGATGCGCGTTTTACTTCTCAGTTCTGGCAGGGGCTTCATATGTCTTTGGGTATACAGGTACTTTTGAGTACAACATACCATCCCCAGACAGATGGTCAGTCCGAGCGTACGATCCAGGTTCTTGAGGATATTCTCTAAGCTTTCATTCTAAGCTTTAGCGGTTCTTGGGAGAAGCATATTCTTCTTGTGGATTTTTCCTATAACAACAGTTTTCAGATGACTATTTAGATAGAATCTTATGAGGCTTTGTACGGTAGGCCATGCCAATCACCTTTGTGCTGGCTGGAGGCAGGAGAGGCAGCTTTGTTGGGACCTCGTCTTGTTCAGGAGACCTCAGAGCAGATAGAGTTGATTCGGAAGAGGATGGCTATAGAAAATTCTCAATAGAAGTCTTATGCTGATCAGCGGAGATGACCTCTGGAGTTCGAGGACGGGGATCAGGTTTTCCTACGTGTCACACCGAGGTTGGGACACAATAGGATTCAGATATAGGTTAAGCTTTCACCGTGGTATGTCAGACTGTTTGAGGTATTAGAGAGAGTTGGTATGGTTTCATATCGTTTTCAATTATCTCAGAGGTACCGGGCTATGCACAACTTCTTCCACATTTCTCAGTTCCGACGTTACTTTTCAGACCCGTCTCATGTCTTTCAACCCAAGGAGGTTGATCTTAGAGCGGATGAGTTGTTTTAGGACCATCCTATCCGGATTTTTGATCGCAGTACAAAGGTTCTCTATGGTCGGTCTATTCCTCTGGTACAAGTGCTATGGTAGCACGGGCGAGTATAGGATGAGACCTGGGAGAGGGAGTCTGATGTACGATCGCAGTGGCCGGAGCTGTTCGGGGATTCTTCTTCTATGCCTCACTAGGGAAATTCGGGGACAAATTTCTTTAAGGGGGGAAGTTTGTAATAACCTAGATCTTCGTTTCAGGTATGTTTTTCCTTTTCTGGTCATTTTTTAGAAAAATAGGAAAATTTGGAAATTTTCAAAGTACACGCCGTGTACTTTGATGTCGCACCAGGACGTGTGCTGGCCGTGTCCGGGCCACACATACAGTGTGTAAGGGAGATGTGGAGTCCAATTAAAGTTGAGTATGGAAAATCTAAGTACACGCCATATACCCCGTAATTACACGCCATGTATTTTCTTTTTTTAATTAAACGAACTGGGGCCGCTCTTAATCGATGAAAACACCTCCTTCTCCTGGTTTCTCGACCGAGAGCGACCCGTACGGCCGTGAACACCCTCTGAGAACCCGAGCCTCCGTCTATTTTCTGAATTTATCACCTTCAATTGCGTTGGAACTACAGTGGTGAGCACTTCCTTCTACTTGATTTTCATTCCATGATTCTCCCTCTTTCTCAAGATGTCGTGGGTTGAACGTTTTGTGCATTTTCATAGATCTACATTGTTCTAAGGAAAATCAATCCTCGTGGTTCAAGTATATTGATCTCCTAGCATCAAGTTAGGTGTTTTGTTCCTTTCCTTTCGAAGTCTTTGAGTTTTATGTGCAAATTCCACCAATACCAGTGAATGGGGTATTGCGTGTTTAACTTTTTTCCCCTGTTGTTTTCCTGCCTTGCTTGTATGCTTGTGTAGAGGTAAATTTGATCATGCTTGTGTGTAATTACAATGATTTGATGTTTTACCATTCCTTGTTCTTGTTATAACCTTTGAGTTTTGTTAGCCTTTAGCCGTTATACCTGTTTTCCATGCCTTGTGACTGTAGGATGGAATCGTATTTCTGGACATGCTTGTTATGTTGTAGACTGGTTAGCCAAGTAGCTCTATAGGTGTACTTTGTCCTTATAGAATTATTATGCACTGACTGGCATGGGACTGTGAGAACCTAGTGCTATAGACTATAAGGGATAAACCGAGTGAGCTTCCCAGAGAGTCTTGGATATTGTAGGTTATACGGGGATAGACCGAGTGAGCATCCTCAGAGAGTCTTAGACATTATAGACTACAAGGGATAGACTGAGTGTGCTTCCCAGAGAGTCTTGGATATTATAGACTATAGGAGGGTATATCGAGTGAGATTCCTCAGAGAGTCTTTTCATTTTTTGAATTTATTTAAAACCTTTCAAGGCAAGAGAAGGAATTGACCGAGCGAGCTTTCTTAGAGAGTCTGTGATAGACCTGAGACTATAGGAGGAATTGACCGAGTGAGCATCCTCAGAGAGTTTCTAGACCTTGGGGATATAAGAGGGTTAGACCGTGTGATCTTCCTCAGAGAGTCCCTGACTACCCTAGACTATAAGGGTAATTGACCGAGCAAGCTTCCCCAGAGAGTCTTATAAATTCATATGACCAAACCAGAGGGGTTAGGCTGAGTGCACTGCCCAAAGGGTTGTGGGTACTTCTTGGATAAGACTATAGGGGTTGGCTGCGAGTACTTCCCAGAGGGGTTCCTGTTGTGGTTAGTTGTTTGCTTCACTGCTGCTTGTTGTTATGTGGATTGATTACTGTTGCATATCATCCTGTTACTGCTTACTGTTTACTACATATTGTTTACTGTTACTGTTACTGCTTACTGTACTATTACCTGTCATATGCTCACTGACTGTTAGGCACAGATCTTCGGGTGGTTTCCTACTGGGATTTAGTCTCACACCCAGTTTGGGTCATGCTTTCGGGACCAAGCAGACTATGTTGTTGCGGGTATAGACAAGGGAAAGTGCCCTTCAACTTCTGGTACTTGATTGCCTTAGAGCAGGAGAGAATGAGACCAAGCTTAGGCTTGCGATGCTGAGGAGATATTTATCTTTTCTTTTGTACTTGTTTTGGAAATGTTTGTATTTATTTCATTGTGACCTGTTTGGATGTTTTCCTAGATATGTATCATGCATCATTTTATATATACATATGTGCTCTAGTGGTTTATTGCTTTAGTCTTCTGCTATTTACTTGTGCATTGTTGTTGGATATTTTCTGCTTCCTCTATTGCATGTTTTCTTTATTTCCATTGTGTACTCTACTAATGAGGGAATAGTTTCCCCACTATCACACCCAAGGCCCTCGCTGCTAGTCAAAAGCCTCTGGCATTTGGTGAAATGCGCTTGAGGCTATGTGACCAATCGGGTACGGGGCACCTCTGGGTGGCTTTCGGAACTGGGACATTACAAATATCCTATAAGATATTAGATTTAACAATGACATGAGATTAGTCTATTGGAATGTGATCAAGGTATTAAATAAACATCATACTATTTATTCAATAAAATGAGTGGTACATAATTATTGTTTCACATAATATCAAAAACTCCAATGACTATTGTTCCATTAATGTGATAATGAAATCTACTTTGACTACTATCCTTTATTGTTTAAGTGATCAATATCATTGTAAATCACCATCTTCATCATCTGATGATTTTTTTTGCTCATCATTGAATAATATGTCTACAGCATGTTAGTAATTGTATGTTTTGATTTATTCTTTTCCAACTCAAAAGAAAGTCTCAACATGGTTAGTCAACCACCCCATATAAATTTTCAAGGTTGGGACTCCTAAATAATATTCATGTAAATATTAATTTGTGAATCCTAAATAATTCCATGGTTGTGCCTCAAGGTATTTTTAAAGGCATTGAATGTAATAGGTTATCAAACCTCAAAAATTGAGTTTCTCTTAGTGGGTACAAATATTCTATTGGAGTAAATAAGGTTGATGTGTATACTTGGATATTTTTGATCATATACACTATTAAAAACTATGTTCATTTCATTTATTTAAACGGCACTATATATCCCGAAAAATGAAATAATAGAAGATTCTTCAAATAATAAAATATAATATATTTTTTAGTATAAAAATATTAATCGACTATTAACCACCTATAATATATTTTTCCATCAAACATTTTCAAAAAAATTATTATTTCTTATTTTCCTATTCTCTTAGATAGCTGTATTGATCATAATAATTCTATGTATATTTTTCATCCTTTTTTTCCTTCAGGTTCATCATGATCATTATTGGGTTCAGGTAGCTCGATCTCTTATCCACTTTTTATTTTAATTACACTCACACTATCCCATGGATTTGGTATTGTTTGGGTTGGTAGTTTCAAGTATTATTATTTAGTACATCTATTTTACATTATAATTATATAGATAAAATCATTAATGGTTTCTTTCAATTCAACAACCTTGAACTGTAGCAATTTTTTCTCAGATGATTTTTCACTTGTTGAGGACTACTCATATGTATTTTTATAGAAAGTTGGTGGTTTATAGGCTTTCTTTTTGTATTTTACATTAAATGGTGATGAATTTTAGTATTCATTCTATTATTATGGCTGGTTTGGGAATTAGTTTGAATATAAGGGTTTATCCTGATTCTATTTGTATCCTAATTATATTTTATGTTTATCTTTCAAAGGTTGATTTTTTTAGAATTTCTTTGTCTGAAATGATGTTGTATAAAATTATATCCCTTACACATCAAAAAACTAGTCAATATAATGATTAAGGAAATAAAAAAATCACATAACTAAGGTAGGTCATATTTCCCAATTATATGATTATCAACCATTTTTATCAATAAAATGGTCATTTTATCAACTTTGGTTAATATTAAATTTGATTAATGAGAATTTCTTGTCTCGTGAATTAATATTGTGAATGTACAACTAGTTCTAAATTACTGTGAGTTTTTTACAATCATTTCAATAAATATTCTAGCCGATATTTATAAAATATCTTACAAGGCTCCACCAGATGATGCTTCAAGAAATTTTTGGTCATTTTCTTATAACCCTTGGTGGAATAAAATGTATAAGTGAGGTTTCTCCATTGAATTGATTTGGTAAAATTTTATAGGGATTTTTAAATCATTATCAATACTAATTTAGAGTATCTCTAGTTGATTGGTGTATGGCGTATATCAATTTTATGGTCATTGTTCTCCAAGAGCTAGGGAAAATCCATGTATGAAGATTGTTTTTAAATATTTATAATAATTGAATTATTCTAATTTTATGTTTTTAACCATTCCTTAAAACCTCCCTAAAGTGAAAAGGATAATTCCCCCGCACTTGAATTATTCTTCAAAAACACCCCAAGGATAAAACTTTATATGATATATGATAATTCTTGAATATGCCTATTCGGTTAATCACCTATAAGACCATAATATTTATGCAACACATGAATCATGTTAATTCACAATTCAAAATAAATATTCTATTTAGTAATAGAAAATTGGTTTTTTGTTGTCAGCGTATTATGGTCTGTAGAGATCACTAAGGCTCTGGTTTGGATTTCCATCCATATTTTCTATTTTAGAGTTAACACTGATAGTGGATATTGACTTTTCAAGGATTATTTCCTCAAAATATATTTTTAAATTAATTTTCCTTAGTTGTGTTATTGTTATCCATGTTTTTGTATCAAAATATTATATCTAGTTATTTTAAATATGGGTAATTCAGTATTAAAATTAACATTTTATGGGAAAAAAATCCCCTACAATAATTCCAAGTTTGATATCTTCCCTATTATGGGGTGTGGAATATCAATTAATTACATATTTATAGTATATAGGATAACCTTGGTTGTCTACAAAAAAAATCACACAAAATGGTTTGTAACATTTTATGCTATTTTAGGGAATTGATATTAATTTCTATTAATGATTCCAATTTTATAAATCAATTTAAATAGGGTGTTTGAAATCAATTCATGAAAAACGTTTTATCAGAATTGGAATGGATATACCTATTTTAAGTATATCATTTTATCATGTTTTAACAATTATTCTACTTATTTTTATGGTATGAGAGAGATTCCATGCTTTCTTACTTTTTATCACTTGGATATATGGTGATTCTAAGAATATCTCTTATTGAGGTCTAAGGTCAATCTATCATCCATCCTATGTCTATAAGAATTGTAGTAGATGCTATTGGTTTATTAGGAAAATACTTTATTGGGTTTTCTTATTCTAAAATAAGTAATAAAAACAATATCAACTTCACACATGTGCTGATGATCACTAATCACACACCAACTATTCCTAGCAGGTTCTATCTTATATAGTCTATCAATGGGTGGATAAAGATTATGGATCACTATCCATGGAAATTAATCATATATAATCTTAAACTAATTCAATATTTCATGAATGTAAAAAATATATGTTATGAACTAAAAACATATTGTTTAAAGAAACAATGTGTTTTATTAAATTAGGCATAAAAACTCAAGCATTTCAAAACAGTCAATCTGCCCATCCCCAATCACTCCAATATTTTAACCCCCCATGGGTAGGTTAAATATGAAAATTTAGGTAAGTGATGACATCCTAATTAAATAAAACTTAAAAGAAAAGAAAATAGAAAAGAATAGAAACAATAGGGTATCCTCAAACAGAGAATCACTTAATTAAGAATTTATATTGAATCCCCAATGGACCTTTATTTATAGTCTCATGATTCAATAGAGTATTTATTAATCCCTTATAATCCTAATAATATATCCATTATAATTCAATCATGGTGTGAATTGGGGATTTGCGATGAAAGTCTTAGTGACCCATCATAATTTATGTCAAAACAGTTCATTTCTAGGCTTGGCCAACATGGTTCATGGTCTAAGACATAGTCGCACATTCTGAAAATTCATGTTTTCCCTACCAATAATTTTTTTCATGGTATGAAATTCACATAATGAATTACATCATTTTTCACATCATGAATAGTCAATTAACTATGTGAATGAATATTTTCTATCAAATTATGATCTATTTGGTCTTTATTCTAAAGTTATACACCTTATAATTGGTCCTTCACGTGTCTTAGGTTATAATACATTTCTTTAATAATGAATCCTTTAACTTTCATCTCATTTTCAAGATTTTTTGTATCCTATTATAAAAAATAAAATATCAAAATACATGCAAGATTGATCAATTAATTTACATAAATAATTTATTTTCTACTAAATAATTAAATAAGAAATAAATATATAAAAATGATAACAAAATAGTTCCATATAAATATTCCTATGTTCTTGCAACATATCCATAGATAAAATAATAGTTTTAATAATCACATGGATATCAATAATGGATTTCATAATGATTGAATTCATAAATTATCACATCTTAAACATATTGTCAAGTCCTTGTTCCAAAAAATCATATATAAATAGGTAAGCCCTCCAGCAAATAGAAAACACATTTTGTCACATAATACCTATCAATGCATCTAGGAGATATGTAATATTAGGAAAAATATTCAATTTATAAATCTAATTCATTCATTATAATAATAATAAATAAAACTTAATAAACATGACATAAAAAACAAAAACTATCTTTATAGGAAGAATTACAATACAGAATGTCAAAACTCTCTCAAGTAAAATTGATCATAACCCATCTAGATAAATAATATGTATGGTATATTTATAAAATATCCCAATTTTAGTATAATTAATTGATGTTTTTTTGTCATTGATTAATAAAAATTCCCTAAAAATATCATCAAAATCATTCATGAATAAAATACTCTTTTCACATTGGATGTCACATTTAATAAAAAAATCCAAAATTCAATGAAAAGAATGTTTTAAAAAGAACATTGGAAACATGCAAAGGATTCTTCAAAGTATTGAGCGATCATGATGGAAAGAAATTTCGTTCATTCCATATTTTCTAAAACAAATATTTTGTTGAATCCTTTAGTAAAAGTTTATTTTCTAGAAAATTAAAATCAGATTATTTTCAATAAATTATGTAAAAAAACTATTAAAAATTACCTTAAAAATCATTTAATAATATTAAAAAATTATAGGTCATTTCAGAAACATAAATATAGAAGAAAAAGGTTTACTGAAAGAATGAATAACAATGCTTTTCTTCCTTGAAAAAACATTCTATAGGACTCTTGAGTATAAAAATAGTAGAAAATGAAATTAAAAATGTAATTTCCAAAAAAAAATATTTAGGATATGTATATATGTTTTTTTATGGTAAAAAGATCTAATAATTCACCCATTTAATACTTAAACATAAACAACCTTGAATAGTGATGCGGTTAGGAAATAAAGCATTACCACATTGGTAACATTAAAATCAGAACCCATTAGATTAAATTATTATTATTATAAAATTAAAAATAATTAATTAATGAGGAACCATGATATAACATTTAAAGGAATTCATAAATTCACCTTATAACTATAAATTGGGGCTTAACATCAAACATTCCTCAATGAAATAAAATTGATACAAAGAACCACTACCTCATGTTTGACTTAATTTAATAGAACAATAACCTCATGTATAATAAATTTTATTTTATTTTATTTCAATAAAAAATCATTTATTTACTTATAGTATCATATATTTCTGAATTATAACATTTTATCACCCATTTATTAGTAATTTCATACTAAAATCGTCGTTTATGGTCATTAAATCCTTAATTTTTTGTAAAGACCCTGAAATTTCAAGGAAATTTTTTCTTAATTTTCTTTGGAATTTTACAAGAACGCAGTTTCTGACGGCGCCTGATTCCGAGGCCCGGTGTGCCCAGAATTAATTTCCGAAGTTTGGCTTGGGTACGTTCAGTGAACGAGCGAGCGGGAATTTCTATCTTTTGAACCGGTGCTCCGAATTGAAATCTGATTGCACCGATGAACTCGCAACGCCGGTAATCGCTTAAGGTAAACTTTACCGTAGTTGTGTTTGTGCGGGAGAAGAAGTTAATTTTGGGGGTTTAAATAAAAAAGTGAATAAAATTGTTAAATCAATTTTATTTCATGTTAAGTTGTTAACTTCTCCCATGGGAAGTTGGTAGTGGGCCCACATCCATCCAACTTCCCATGTGTGGATATTTGAAAGGGTGGGGCCCACACAAACCCCTCCCCACCTCTTCAAATTCCTTAACTTTCCTAACCCCTCTAAACCCCCCATTTAAGTTTTGATAACTTATCACCTCCTTAATTTTATAACATCTTATGTTAATAACTTAAGTGAGTTAAATGTGGGTTTTGAATTTTCAAACTCTTGAAATTCAAAACCTATATTGGGTTAATAAAATAAGTGGGAGGATTATTTTATTTTGGTGTTATTTGTTCTTGTGATGGAGACTTGGGAGAGAAAATGCTAAGTTTGAAGTCTTCTTCTTCTTCAACATCGACGAAGAACGCGAAGAACACCTTCGACGAAGAACGCGAAGAACACCTCCAACGAAGAACATCTCCGCCGAAGAATGCGACGTCTTCTTCCAACGACATTTTCCCTTCGAACGCACCTCGACGACAACGGAATCGACGTTCGTTTTCCACGACGCCCGACTTCCGCGACGCTCGTCATCTGCAATTCGATTGACGTGCACCGTTTCTGAATCAAGGTAGGGGAATTTATTTTTTTGGTGTTCTCTTATCTTCTGAGAAAAGAACGACGAGCGCGGACCAACCAATTCCAGGTTGATCCACGGATCGTTCGTTCAGGCAGAATGATGTTGAAGTTTATTATTTAATTATTTTGTTCGTGAATTCTATCTTGTCATCCATCGTGATTTTACAACCAGTTGTTATCGATTAACGAGAGGGGGCCGGACCGCACAAACACGGACGACCCTCCTCCATTATTGATATTGTTTCTAATATGGATGGAACGGTATGGCATGGTGTCGTCGCACCACGCGAGAATCGCTCGGTAGTATTACGCGACGCCGTCCCGCCACGCCGAGAAGCCGAACAAGAATGCGACGTCGTCACGCCGCGTCGAAGGAACTCAAAGGCGTCGCGGCCGGAGCGGAGTCGCGGCGAAGGGGCGTGGCGCCAGCACGCCGCGCCATAGAACCACGAAGACGGCGCATTTTGTTTTGACATGCGGATTGACGGGCGACGACGAAGCAGGCCGTTTGGGCGTTTGAATCCCTTCGCAGTGAAGATGGGGTCTCGGGGGGACCATAGGCGAAGACGGCAGGAAGAACGGACCACCGGAGCGCGTCCCGTGGTCCGCGGAAGGCAGCGGCGACACGCCACACCGGCGCGGCGGTGCCGGTGACCGACGGCGGCGGCGCGCCGCCGGAAAAGGGGCAGTCGGCGAACCGCCAGCCTCAATCAGCGGTGAAGGGCGGGGGATCCGTGTGCCCCACCCGCGTGTCCGCTCGGCCGCGCTGGCCGAGCCGCGGCTGGCCGGTCGGGCCGGACCGAACCGGTCCGCGCCGGACCAGACCGGGCCGGGTCGGGCCCATCCGGGTTGGGTCGATTCGGTTCGGCCGACCCAGGGGGTCGGGCCGGGTCGCCCCGGGCCCAGACCCCCCGTTTTCGGACCACTTTCGGTCAAATGCCCGTAACTTGGGCTACGGGCCTCCAAACGGCTCACCGTCAGCGGCAACGCGATCCTTGGATCGAGACGGTCGTTTCGGTATATCACACTCAAGGTTTCGGAAAAATTTGGGTTCGTCTGGGTTGGTTCGTACACGAAACAAACCGGGCCCTCGGAGCGAAAATGCTCGTAACTTGAGCTCCGGACGTCCGAATGACGTTCCGTCGACTTTGTTGGATTCCTCTTAGTGAGACGGATCTTTTGGCTTACTCCGCTCGAGGTTTGGATACCGTCGGAGTGTGGTCGGGTTGGTTTTAACTTAAAAACCAATGGGGCCCCCGGAACGAGAAAGCCAATAACTTCCAGACCGGGCATCCGATTGACACGCCGTCTGTTGCGTTGCATTCCTGTTGACGATATGGAACTTTTGGCATCCTTCGCCCGAGATTTGGATGTAATTGGATAGTGGCCGGGTTGGATTGTACCCGAAATCCAACCGGGCCCCTGGAACGGAAAAGCTGATATCTTTCTGACCGGACGTCCGTTTGATGAATCGTCAGCGGCGTTGTTGATCACGATGAGAAACGGTCCCTATGAGTATACCCTATGAGAGTTCAGGGTACATTTGAGATACGCCCGGGTTGGATCGCTCACGAAACCAACCGGGCCCCTGAGACGAAAGGGCTAGTAACTCACAGACCGGGCGTCCGATTGACGCGTTGTCTGTTGCGTTGAGACCCCTATGACGAGGCGGTTCTTTGAGATACTTCTTCATGGGACTTTGAGATACTTGGAGTATCGACCTGTAGCTTGTGGAGCGGACCCTCCCAGTGACGAGCGTACGGAGTACGGAGACCGTGTAGCTGGCTGAGACCTGACGACTGCTTTACCGACTCGACTTGGAGTGAGTCGACTAGCCTAGTGGACGGAGCACTACTTTCTGAGGTTCATACCCATGGCGGACGGAGCACTACCTGTGTGATAGTGCAGACCCACGGTACTCATCCGGAGAGTACCTCAGCAGGCTACTAGGGGGTGTGCACTACTGTGTTTGGGTGACATACCTCGGTGGGAAGCACTACTGTGTCTGGGTGGCTGACCTGAAGTACTCGACAGGAGGAGTACTTCAGCAGTATTAGGTTAGTGAGCAGTACCTCGGAGTCGTGACAGGACCACTGTACACTCCAGAGACGGAGCTCTTCAGCAGTTACGGTTTCGATAATGAAAATCCTGGTTTGAGCTGATACTTTTGACCTTGTGTTTTCCTCATGATTGAGATGGGTCACTTCCTAACTTAGGTATATGAATGGGCATATACCTGGGTAGTGGTTATTCATTGATTTCACAATCCTTGTGTTTCCTCATGATTGAGATGGGTTACTTGATAACTTAGGTATATGTATGGGCATATACCTAAGTAGAGGTTATCTGTTGAGATCTTATTTGTGGTTATCCTTGTTGGTTTAGTGAGACCTTGAGGGTCTCAGGGTCCCTACTGAGTGTCGTTATACTCACCCCTACACGGGCTATGCCCGCGCCTCGTTGTGTTGGTTGCAGACGACGGGTAGTGCTGACGGAGGCCGAGTGTTCGAGGACTGGATGGTACCCGGAGGTGGACTACACAACGAGTCAGTACCTGGAGGTGGACTACACGACGTGACGACTCACAGAGGAGGTTGACAGACGAGAGCATGGAGGAGGCTATTTGCACCTACCCTTCAGGTAGGATCCGTGGTGGACGACCAGGAGCTGCGCTATCTGTTCCTACCCTTCAGGTAGGATCCGAGGAGGACGACCCAGGAGATGCTTCCTTCTTTCAGCTATTTGTCTTTTTGCTGTTGTACCTTGTTTGGTTTTAGTCGTACTTTCTTTTGGGTTTGTATTCTGGCCCATTTAATTTTCATCTTTTCTTTTGTACTTTGTGTTTTGCTTCCGCTTGTACTCTATGGTGCTTTTTTTCTTTTATAAAGGCAATGCCTTCCCAGTTATCAGGATTTTATGCCTTTGGTGCTAGTCGCCAGCCCCTGGCCTATGGAAGGCGGGCTTGGGGTAGTCACGGCATGGGCCCCGAGGACGGGTCGTGACAAATTGGTATCAAAGGAGTCGTTTCTACCGCAGAACTTATAACTCTGATATTTTCTTTTTGTAAAGCAATAGTGTTAAGAGTACTGAGTGTGGTTTTCAATTCAGGGAGTCCAGTGTTGGTGCGGGCGGCCGACGTATCCATACACCAGGACCCTGACAACTAATTTCCGACTTTGTGCACGAAAAGACTGATTGCGTGTGTATTTTCAAAGGTTTCTCCTTAAAACAGCTCAAACCAGGTCAGCTCACCAGGTATAATCGTTTGACCGTGTTACGTTGTTTCTTTTAGGATGCCTTTTCTCGGACGACCAGCTAGAGCCCAGAGGGATGTGCGTGCTGACAACCTGTCGAGCGACGAGGCTTCGGTACAGGTCCCTCTTGCAGTTGAGGCACCAGCGGAGGCACCAGCGATACTACTACCCGTTGGGCCACCGATGCCACCAGCCCCAGTAGTAGGCGATGCACGACGCTTGAGCGCGCTGCACGAGTTCCAGCGCCAGAGGCCACCCAGGTTCCGGGGAGAGACGGACCCGTAGGCGGCTGAGGTTTGGCTGGAGGCTGTGGTGAGAGTCTTCAGGCTAGTGGGGATGCCGGCAGACTTCATGGTGATCTTTGCTAGCAGCCTCCTTCAGGCAGCAGCAGGCAGGTGGTGGAGCCACTTGTTCCAGTTTTGCGACGGGATGACCTTCACATGGGAAGACTTCGAGACCTTCTTCAGGGTGGAGTTTGTGCCAGTAGCTCTACACCCCGAGCGTGTACAGGAGCTTCTGCCTTTTCCGTGTGTTTTTCGATCAGCAACTGAGTCATCTGTGGGCAGTAGACAGATGATGCAGAGGTCCAGGAGGACCAGACTAGCAGTTGGACGATCTCAGGTTTTAGGACCAGTGGTGCGGGGCACCTGTGGTGGGAACGGAGCTAGGCGTGCCAGAAGAAGGTTGTGTTACTCATGCGGGGGAAAGGGTCACCTAGCACGTGACTGTCCGACTCCTCATACGGTTGATCAACGAGTGTTGGAGGAGCCACTGAGGCAGAAGCAGTGACGAGTGCTTGAGAAACAGCCGAGCAGTGGAGAAGGCAGTAGAGCTCTGAGAGCAGGTGGGTAGGAGAGGAACTAGTAGATACGTCCTTTGTACTTCTAGTTCCATGTTGCTTTTGTATTCGTGTCTTTGTAATATGAGCTATGAGATGAAATAATAAAAAGACACTTATCTTTGAGATGTTTTCTTTCCTGTCCTTTTGTTTGGTTGATACTGAGTGGTCCCGGTTAAACTGTTGACTTGACCCTCACTTTCGAGATTTCTACTGGAGGGGACCCAGTGACCTCACACTGATGCCGACAGTGTGACTCGACCCTTGGAGGCGAGAGTGACAGTTGGATCTCTTAGTAGTTATGTCAAGGCCTTACGACGTCATCCATGGCATGAATGCGTCATTCATGTCAGGATTGACTGTATTAGGCAACAAATGTGGTTCATCCAGGGGATGAGACCGGGTTTCTCTTATCGGCAAAGAAGAAATCATAGTATCTCTTGTGAGACTAAAGGAGGTCCAGGTCATCCAAAAGCGGATGAAGACTGCACAGTGCAGTAAGAAACAGGAAACTGGTGCCAGTCTTAGAGACTCGGGCGTGTTAAATGTTAAAGAAGAGGAAGCTTAAAGGAAAGATGATTCTACAAAGCAGTAGACGTGGAGGCAGAGCTAGGAGAGCAGCATGAGGTGGTGTACATCCTAACATGGTACAATCACCCGCCTTAGTTATTCCCGTCAGGCTTAGGGAGCTGGAGGTCGGAGGAAGAGTGCGGCTGCATGCGGTCAAGGAGTGTGACCCAATGGATCTAGAAATGATTCAAGGGACAGTCTGTGTCCACTACTAGCTGCTGTAGTAACAAACGTCGATATGAATCATTCCTTGCTTTCACAAATCTTGTTCCAGACGTAGAGTTTCCGATAAGCCGTGGACTTGACCCTCACGTTTGGAGATACCTTGGGAGGAGACTTGATAATCACACTTACGTCGACGGTGTGGTTAGACCCTCGAGGTGAGAGTTCCGGTTGGAATCTCTTGGTGGTAGCGTCGAGGCCTTACGATGTTAGTTTGAGTATGGAATGGGAAATAACTGTTCATACTCAAATTGACGGTTTTAGGCAAATGTCGGGATGGGTTTTTCTTGGTCGGCGAAAAGAAAACCCCAGGAAGCACAGGATAAACTCTTTCACAGGAGGGTGCGACCGATCACTCTTGAGTTAGTTAACCATACCCTCATGGAAGCAGCCTTTTTAGTTTCAGTTCTAACAGAAAATGGAGACCTTTGGAGTTCGAGGATGATGATCACGTCCTTATACGGGTCTCACCTCGACGGGGTTTACGGAGAAGTGGCCAAGGCGCCAAGTTATCTCCGAGGTTCGGCGGACCTTCTTAGGTCCTCAGTTGGGTAGGCAGGGTGGTTTACCGCTTGACCCATTCACCGCAGTTGCACCAGGTGCACGACGACTTCCACGTATCTAAACTGAGGAGATACGTGCTCGACCCTTCACATATCATCGACCATGAGGAGCTGGACGATGGCAATGAGGTGTTTTCCACGGAGGTTCTAGTGGGGATCAAGGATCGACAGGAGCATATCCTACGAGGATGATCGATTCCTTGGGTTCACTTTCTTTGGTAGTACGGAACCTCCAGGTAAGCACATGGGAGCGGAAGGCTCAGATGCGTGCTCTGAACCGCTTTTGTGACTCTAGTTTGTGTTGAAGCTTTACGGGGATGTAAAGCCCTGAGGTGGGAGTAATGTAAAGACCCAGAAATTTCAAGGAAAATTTTTCTTAATTTTCTTTGGAATTTTACAGGAACGCAGTTTCTAACGGTGCCTGATTCCGAGGCCCGGTGTGCCCGGAATTAATTTCTGAAGTTTGGCTCGGGTACGTTCAGTGAACGAGCGAGTGGGAATTTCTATCTTTTGAACCGGTGCTCGGAATTGAAATCTGATTGCACCGATGAACTTGCAATGCCGGTAATCGCTTAAGGGAACCATTACCGTAGTTGCATTTGTGCGGGAGAAGAAGTTAATTTTTGGGGTTTAAATAAAAAAGTGAATAAAATTGTTAAATCAATTTTATTTCATGTTAAGTTGTTAACTTCTCCCATGGGAAGTTGGTAGTGGGCCCACATCCATCCAACTTCCCATGTGTGGATATTTTAAAGGGTGGGGTCCACACGAACCCCTCCCCACCTCTTCAAATTCCTTAACTTTTCTAACCCCTCTAAACCCCCCATTTAAGTTTTGATAACTTATCACCTCCTTAATTTTATAACATCTTATGTTAATAACTTAAGTGAGTTAAATGTGGGTTTTGAATTTTAAAACTCTTGAAATTCAAAACCTATATTGGGTTAATAAAATAAGTGGGAGGATTATTTTATTTTGGGGTTATTTGTTCTTGTGATGGAGACTTGGGAGAGAAAAGGCTAAGTTTGAAGTCTTCTTCTTCTTCAACATCGACGAAGAACGCGAAGAACACCTTCGACGAAGAACGTGAAGAACACCTCCAATAAAGAACATCTCCGCCGAAGAACGCGACATCTTCTTCCAACGACGTTTTCCCTTCTAACGCACCTCGACGACAACAGAATCGGCGTTCGTTTTCCACGACGCCCGACTTCCGCGACGCTCGTCATCCGAAATTCGATTGACGTGCACCGTTTCTGAATCGAGGTAGGGGAATTTATTTTTTTGGTGTTCTCTTATCTTCTGAGAAAAGAACGACGAGCGCGGACCAACCAATTCCAGGTTGATCCGCGGATCGTTCGTTCATGCGGAATGATGTTGAAGTTTATTATTTAATTATTTTGTTCGTGAATTCTATCTTGTCATCCATCGTGATTTTACAACCAGTTGTTATCGAATAATGAGAGGGGGCCGGACCGCACAAACACGGCCGACCCTCCTCCATTATTGATATTGTTTCTAATATGGATGAAACGGGATGGCGTGGTGCCGTCGCACCACGCGAGAATCGCTCGGTAGTATTACGCGACGCCGTCGCGCCACGCCGAGAAGCCGAAAAAGAATGCGACGTCGTCGCGCCGTGTCGAAGGAAGTCAAAGACGCCGTGGCCGGAGCGGAGCCGCGGCGAAGGGGCGCGGCGCCAGCACGCTGCACCGGAGAACCACGAAGATGGCGCATTTCGTTTTGACATGCGGATTGACGGGCGACGACGAAGCAGGCCGTTTGGGCGTTTGAATCCCTTCACAGTGAAGATGGGGTCCCGGGGGGACCATAGGCGAAGATGGCAGGAAGAATGGACCACCGGAGCGCGTCCGGTGGTCCGCGGAAGGCGGCGGCGGCGACCGACGGTGGCGGCGCGCCGCCGGAAAAGGGGCGGCCGGTGAACCGCCGGCCTCAATCAGCGGTGAAGGGTGGGGGATCCGCGCGCCCCGCCCGCATGTCCGCTCAGTCGTGTTGGCCGAGCCGGGGCCGGACGGTCGGGCCGGACCAAACCGGTCCGCGCCGGACCGGACCGGGCCGGGCCGGGTCGCCCCGGGCCCAGACCCCCCGTTTTCGGACCACTTTCGGTCAAATGCCCGTAACTTGGGCTACGGGCCTCCAAACGACTCACCGTAAGCGGAAACGCGATCCTTGGATCGAGACGGATGTTTCAGTATATCGCACTCAAGGTTTCAGAGAACTTTGGGTTCGGCCGGGTTGGTTCGTACACGAAACCAACCGGGCCCTCGGAGCGGAAACGCTCGTAACTTGAGCTCCGGACGTCCGAATGACGTGCCGTCGACTTTGTTGGATTCCTCTTAGTGAGACGGATCTTTTGGCTTACTCCGCTCGAGGTTTGGATACCGTCGGAGTGTGGTCGGGTTGGTTTTAACTTAAAAACCAACCGGGCCCCCGGAACGAGAAAGCCAATAACTTCCAGACCGGGCATCTGATTGACGCGCCGTCTGTTGCGTTGGAACAGAAAAGCTGATATCTTTCTGACCAGACGTCCATTTGACGAACCGTTAGTGGAATTGTTGATCACGATGAGAAATGGTCCCTATGAGTATACCCTATGAGAGTTCGGGGTACAGTTGAGATACGGCCGGGTTGGTTCGCTCACGAAACCAACCGGGCCCCTGAGACAAAAGGGCTAGTAACTCACAGACTGGGCGTCCGATTGACGCGCCGTCTGTTGCGTTGAGACCCCTATGACGAGGCGGTTCTTTGAGATACTTCTTCTTGGGACTTTGAGATACTTGGAGTATCGACCTGTAGCTCGTGGAGCAGACCCTCCCAGTGACGAGCGTGCGGAGTACAGAGACCGTGTAGCTGGCTGAGACCTGACGACTGCTTTACCGACTCGACTTGGAGTGAGTCGACTAGCCCAGTGGACGGAGCACTACCTGTGTGACAGTGCAGACCCACGGTACTCGTCCGGAGAGTACCTCAGCAGGCTACTAGGGGGTGTGCACTACTGTGTTTGGGTGACATACCTCGGTGGGAATCACTACTGTGTCTGGGTGGCTGACCCGCGGTACTCGACAGGAGGAGTACTTCAGAAGTCTTAGGTTAGTGAGCAGTACCTCGGAGTCATGACAGGACCACTGTACACTCCAGAGACGGAGATCTTCAGCAGTTACGGTTTCGATAATGAAAATCCTGGTTTGAGCTGAGACTTTTGACCTTGTGTTTACCTCATGATTGAGATGGGTCACTTCCTAACTTAGGTATATGAATGGTCATATACCTGGGTAGTGGTTATCCGTTGATTTCACAATCCTTGTGTTTCCTCATGATTGAGATGGGTTACTTGATAACTTAGGTATATGTATGGGCATATACCTAAGTAGAGGTTATCTGTTGAGATCTTCTTTGTGGTTATCCTTGTTGGTTTAGTGAGACCTTGAGGGTCTCAGGGTCCCTATTGAGTATCGTTTTACTCACCCCTGCACGGGCTATGCCTGCACCTCGTTGTGTTGGTTGCAGATGACGGGCAGTGCTAACGGAGGCCGAGTGTTCGAGTACTGGATGGTACCTAGAGGTGGACTACACGACGAGTCAGTACCTGGAGGTGGACTACACGACGTGACGACTCACAGAGGAGGTTGATAGATGAGAGTGTGGAGGAGGCTATCTGCACCTACCCTTCAGGTAGGATCCGTGGTGGACGACCAGGAGCTGCGCTATCTGTACCTACCCTTTAGGTAGGATCCGAGGAGGACGACCCAGGAGCTGCTTCCTTCTTTCAGTTGTTTGTGTTTTTGTTGTTGTACCTTGTTTGGTTGTAGTCGTACTTTCTTTTGGGTTTGTATTCTGGCCCATTTACTTTTCATATTTTCTTTTGTACTTAGTGTTTTGCTTCCGCTTGTACTCGGTGGTGCTTGTTTTCTTTTATAAAGGCAATGTCTTCCCAGTTATCAGGATTTTACGCCTTTGGTGCTATTCGCCAGCCCCTGGCCTATGGAAGGCGGGCTTGGGGTATTCACGGCACGGGCCCCAAGGACGGGTCGTGACATTTTTAATGGGCATTCAGTTTAGAAGTTAAAGTCTGTGTATATTGATCATGGTTCAATTATATGAATATTATTAATAATGATATAAATATCATATTATACATTATATATAGATTTATAATCATCAATAAAATATTGAGATAGAATAATTAATTACACCATTAATGGATCTGGTAGAAGATAAGTATGCATGATCGCTATTTTCACTTTTCTAAGGATGGAAGGAAAGAATGGAAAATAATAATTTACCATTATAGAATTATTATTATATTATATATATCATATTTATTCATTAAATCTATCTTTATTACAATCTATTAAAAGAAAAAATGAAAAACATATTGCATCGCTTCATGGGGGTGGTAGTCCACATATATGCACGAGTGATTTGACCTTTTTACATAAGATAAGATGGTAAGAAATTACATATGATATTATAATTCAAAGATAATAATATAATAAATAAAAATTAAATCCAACATAATAACCATGTATGTTTGATGGTGATGGGAAATGAATTATATCACTGGTTGGAGGCATTAGTCTTCAGGTATGCACAAGCACTACATTAACTTCTCATTTAAGGGAAAAATGGTGAATATTAGTGGGTACATAATCATAATAATAAATCCTTAAATTTTATATATTTAATATATTATTTTATAATTATTACCAATATTTATGTAAGGAATAAGATGAAATTTATTAAAATATTTTAGGTAGGATGATTACTTATCCTTCATATTGATTCCTTTAGATCATTTCTTGACAATCCTTGAAATGATATTTTATAAATTAAATCACTTATAGTTCATGTATAGGTGAGTTTATAATAAAATTTTATTATTTTTCTAATGATATATGGACTATGTAGAAGTAAACAAAAGAGAGAAAGGATGTCATTTTATAATTGAGGTGAGGGTAACTCTTACAATTTTTCAAAATATTAAAATATAATAAAGTCATATTCCTGACCACCTTGTTAAACAATTTCATGTAGTTGAATATAAGTAGGATAGGTTCTATATATAATCATCTAATCAATGTTATACACATTTAGATATCATTTTAAAACATATCATTTATATTAACCCCATTGTTAACCATTATAATCCTTAACTACAGTAACAACACTCTTAAAGGGTTATAATTTTACTTATAGGGTAAAAAATGGCTCATAAATGGTTAATTTTTTGAATTTCAGGCCATTTAAATCTTTAATTTTCATCTTTTAAGTTTTTTTATATTTTTAAATTATTAAATATATTATTATTTTTCATAAAATATCAATAATGTCATTTTTATTACTATTCAATTAATTTGGATTTATTAACCTAAACATAGTAATAAAATTAAAATATAAACCATTCAGTAATCCTAAATTTGTTATATTAATCTATAAAATTTTTTACTATAAAATACCAAAATGGTAATACTTTTAGATTTTTTAAAGTTATTTACATGGTTTTTTGTCTACTGCCTGCAAAAGCATTGCATCGACGTTGTGTAAGCATTTAATGTAATTATCTTACCAATAAAATTTAAAAATAAATTAATATGGTTAAAATAAATTATATCATATTTCAAATATAATTTTATACAAACAATTATACTATTTTCTTATTTTGTAATAATTTTGGATATTTTAAATAATAGCGTGTCCTTTTGGAAATTTCTTTACATAAAATAACATAAATTTTATTTTCTAGAAAAAATGGACCCAAAATTCAATATATTATAATTTGGAATAGATATGGTCTAATTTCTATTACATAATGAAATTACGAAAGGTTTTTTTTATTCTGAGACCTTATTTAATGCTTTTAACCTTGTTTGTTCCATCTTACCCTTATAGAGGTGACAATTATTTATCATGGTTACAATTCCTAATGAACAAAAATAAAATGGAACTTTTTCAAAAATTTGAACATCCTACATACAAATATTTTATCAATTTTTAAATATTCAATAACTTAATGTGGCATAAATTAATACTGTTATAAATACATAAAACATAATATAAATAGTTTTAAGAATAAAAATTAAGAATAAAAATTAACTTATATCAAAATCATGAAAATTAATGATTCATATGGTATTAATTATATATTTAAAAATAAAATAGATCAAAATAAACTTTAATAACAAATCTAAAATATAATAGGGCTTCTAAATAACTTTATTTAATAAAAACAAATAATTATATTGATAATGTTAGTATTTTCAATACTCACAAAAAATAAATCATTTCAGAAATACCATAATACTTCAACCAAATTGTTTTTATATTTATTTTTATTTCAATAATTATGTTAATTTTAAAAAATAATATTTCTAAAAGTGGTATAAATGAATTATAATTTTCACATAAAAAATATAATAAAAATTATTTTTGAAGAAAATTTCATTTTCATGCATAAAATAACTTCACTAAAATTGGTGGGAAGTTAAATTATATATATGGAAGAGAAAAATAAAGTTAAATGCCTAATATAGGGTGATAGATAAAATAGTCATGAGTAATTTAATAACAACAAAACCACAAATCAGTTACTAGTGAAAAGATCAGCAATTCCTCTCAAATGATGGAAAATGGATATCTTTTTAATTTAATATCCATTTTTAAATGTCAATTAATTTTTTAATAAAAATATATATAACCTCAAAAAATATACTTACTTGATTTATTTCAATTTCATAAGAAAAAAATTAATTATCTAGTTGTTATTAAATCAATTTTCATTTTATATATTACTCCAAGAAATTAATATTCAACACATAATTTTCATTCCAGAACCACTAAAATTAACTTTTAAAGAATCATATGATCCATAAAATAAAGATAAATAATTTCTCTTATCTCCATATATTTACAAAAACCAAAATCATTCTCACATTTTATGCAGTATATATTATGCTTTATAGGATGAAATAATACATTAATCCCTAAATCCTTAACATTAACACCAATTTTCCAATATACCATAAGACCCCTCCAAAATATGGACGGCCAAATTCAAAGCCCAAATATCTAAATTATTTTATCATATATTTATTTTAAGATAAACCAAAAAATTATATCCAAATAATATCATTCAATCACAAGGTTATATTCTAAAAATATATATTCACTTTTCATATACTTGAAAAAATATTCTATTCATTTTCATTAATATCCAGAATCACCATAAACACATAATAAAATGAAATATTCTTCAATAAATTAACACATTCTTCATTCCAAAAAATGTTGTTTACCTAAATCATATAATATTACCAATATTGTGTACTTATCATTAATCACTTAGTCACCAAATCACTACTCAATCCCAGAGATATATATATATATATGTGATATGTTCAAAAAATGCAGAAAATATTTTATCCTAATCAACTATAATTACCTCAATATCAATTATAATATTAACCTTATTGATAATCATTAATATAAAAAATATATTCAAAAAATATTAAAAAAATTATTCCCCAAATAACCATTTAATTAAAACATATACTAAACTAAAGGATTTTATTCCCATTAATGTCTCTAAAAATATCCTTAATCATGTTAAAATCCCATCACATAAAACCTTGAAGGTGGTATCTATGCTTTTTAGAATTTGATAAACCATTGATTTATCATCATATGAATCTTTATGTTTATCCGATATCAATATGGTATATCGTAGGATTATATAGGATCTATTCTCTAATTATTCATAATTTTTCATAGTGAAAATTTAAATTTACCCATGAATATACTCTAAGAGTTTCAAATGATATTCTTAGTAAGGGAACATTAACCATGCACTAGAATGATGGCTGAAATATAATTGACCAACTTGGTTCAGGGTTATTACCCCAAGATGCATCATTACCAAAAAAAATCCACTTATAATATCCAGAAAGGTATGTAATGAAATGAAAACAATATAATCATTAACTTACAAAAATAATTATTATATTATCTTATTATTCTATGTGTCCTCAAAGTCTATCATAAGGTTATGTTCTCTAATATATGTTTTACTAAGTATATATCTTGAGATTTCATCTAATCTACTTCTAATACCAATTGTAATAACCCCAACCCATGGTATCAACAAGTGATGGTAGCACCTTTACAAGCATTACAATGGTAGTAGTGACCTGGAACCATCACAGTAGCATTACTTGACACTTCAACGGTAGTAGCTTAACCTTCCTCCCTTCTCACAGTAGTATTGTATAGTGGCATCACAACAATTCACTGATACCATTGAAACTTCTCATTGATTATAGTGGTAGAAAAGTAAATTCAATTGCAATGGTAGAAATTTTTTTCTACCACTTGGTAGTTTTATACTACCAGTTAGAAATATATCTTGTGTAAGTTTTAAAAAATTATCTTCCATCAGTTTTTAAATTTTTCATAATGAAAATTAAAATTATAATATCATTATCATATATAATATTATTCCCATCAATTCAAAAAATAGAACACATCCAGTTATTTTTTATGTGATTTAAAATAATTTTTCTATAATTATAATTGTTTTTATTTTAATTGATGCTATCATCAGTTTATTTTTTTATATACCCTCAATTTTTTATGAAAAAATATTACTACATCTTATAGAAAATTTTCAAATGTTGTTTTATTGATTATATTTTGTTAAAAATATTAATTACATTTATCTTTGAAATATTATAAGTAAATTTTCAGTAAACATAGACATGAAGTATTGAATTTTTGAAGCACTTTTTTGTGACTTATTTAATATGATTGTATACAACAAGATTTTCTGTATATGTAAATTGTTTTATTGATATAGAATATACATTTTTATATTTAAAATATTATTATATTTTTTTTAAACCATTTCATGAAAGAAAGCTACTACAAAATGGGCCTTTAATAGTGTCCAAAATGGCTTTTATTAGTGATAGAGAAGCACTGAAAACTGGAGAGAGATTAAAAGATTGAGTCTTTTATTAGCACTGATAAAGGTCTACTTTATCAACACTTTTAAAAGTGATGATAAAGGGAAATGTTGTAGTGTGTTTTAACTACACACCGCAACACCAAAAACATCATGAAATCATAAAAATAAAGTACTAATAAATAATTTAAATGAATAGAAAACAATCTAGGCGCGTTTTCTCAGTTTTGGTGATGTGATGTGCATTTTAAACTAAAATGATACTTACATATTGAGAAAAAAAACTTTGACTCATACTAATCACATAGTGCATCATATTGAGGTGAAACTGGTTCTTACACGTCTCAAATGACTTAGGGACTATTTTAATAAATTATCAAAAAAATCCAAATGTGTTTTCTCATTTTTGAGTACATCGCTTGTCTTTTTTACTAAAATATCGTTTTAAACTGGAAACAAGAACTTTGACTCATAATAGTCATATCATGTGTCATTATATTGTGATATTGATTTCTATACTTCAAAAATAAATTATGAATCATTGTCCTAAATTATTAAGAAAATTTGGGTGTGTTCGATTGGTATTCAGTGAGTGACATTTTTGAACTAAAATGATGATTTTAAACTTATAATGGACACATTGAGTCATACCGGATATATCATGTATCATATTGAGGTGTGTCTGATTCATACATGTCAAAAATAACTTATGGATCATTTTACTGAAGTATCAAAACAATCCAAATGTTTTTTCTTAGTTTTGAGTGGGCTAGTTTTCCTTTTTATTAAAATTGATGTCATTTTTAAATAAAAAGTCACTCTTAGAGTCATACTAGTCACACCATGTGTCAAATTGAGGTACATAATATTCCTACATGTTATAAATGACTTAGGTATCATTCCCTAAAGTATCAAAACAATCTTAATGTGATTTCTCAATTTTGAGTAGGTCTGTTGTCCTTTTTATTAAAATTAATTTCATTTTTAAATAAAAAGATACACTTTGAGTTATATTGGTCACACCATGTGTCGGATTGGGTGTGGTTGATTCCTACATGTCTCAAATCACTTATAAATCATTTTCCTAAAGTATTAAAACAATATAATCATGTTTTCTTGGTTTTGAGTAGGTTATCTTTCCTTTTTATTAAAATTGATGTCATTTTTAAATAAAAAGATGCACTTAGAGTCATACCACTCACACCAAGTTTCATATTGAGGTAAAATTGATTCCTACACATCTCAAATGACATATGGATAACTTCTCTAAATTATCAAAACAATATGATATCATTTGATTGATTTTGAGTAGTTTAGTTGTCTTTTTTATCAAAATTGATGTCATTTTTAAATAATAAGATACACTTGGAGTCATACTGGTCACACCAAGCATCTAATTGAGGTACAGCTGATTCTTAAAAATCAAAAATAAATTACAGATCATTTTTATAAAGTATCAAAACACTAAAAATGTGTTTTCTTTGTTTTGATTATGTCTCTTTTTTTACTAAAATTTCATTTTAAATTAGAACCATGAACTTTAACCTATAATAATCACATATTGTATCAGTTTTATGTGAAACTAATTCCAACATTTCATAAATGACATATAAATAAATTTCCTAAATTATCAAGAAATTATGATTGTGCTTTATTTTTTTCATTGGGTGACATTTTTTTAACTAAATTGTTGATTTTAAACTAATAACAGGTACATTGAGTTGTATTGATCACACTGTGCTTCTAAATGAGTTGTAGATGATTACTAAACGTCTCAAATGACTTATGGATCATTTCCCTAAAGTATAAAAACCATCATAATATGTTTTCTCAGTTTTGAGTTTGTTAGTTTTCCTTTTTACTAAAATTAATGTCAATTTAAAATAAAAATAATAATTTTGAGTCATAACAGTCACACCGTGTGTCAGATTGAGGTGGGGCTGATTTCTACACATCAAAAAGTCTCAAAAAATAATAACTACCAATTTTACCTTGTTTCCATTGTCTTTTTATGTCGAACATCCAATATTTCATATTTATTTTCATGTTCTTAGCGGAAAAACCTTTTTCGTTTTTGAAAGTCATAAGAGTAGAGGCTTTCAAAAAAATATTGTTTTTTCAGATAAGAATATAGAATCAATATATAGTGTGGGATGTTTGACTAAAAAAATCAATGAAAATAGAATGCATGGTAACATTGGATAAAAGAATCATTCTATCTCTTTTATGGATTATCACTGATAGTTGAAAGAAAAATATAATATCCCAAAAGATCTTTGAAAAAAACTAAATAATTATTATATAAAAACTAATAAGGAAATTAACTTATAAATAATAGATAAAATGATGAAAATATTAATTAAATAAGTAGTAGTAATTCATATTTTTTGGATGTTTTTATGAATTATTAATGCATTTCTATGTTGTCATTATATCAGTTGCAGGCTTGAACAAAAGAAACCACTTGTACCAGAAAAAATTATTATATGAGTAATAATGAGAAGAAATAAATTAAACATAAATATAAAATAATAAATTAATTCTATGGATAATGATTTTACTATGAAATTTTTTTTTACCATAGGGATATGGCAACGGTAAAGCAAGAATGATGATAAAATAATGCAAATAGATCTCTCCAAAAAATCAATCAATTAGTGAGGGATGAGTAGAAAATAAGATACATTGGATTGAGGATTTGAATCATCTGAGAGAAATTAAATATATCATATAGGGTTAATAAAATATTCATTTTGTATAATAAATAAATAAATACACATAACATATTCATTATCAACGGTGAATGTCTCCCATTTGTGATAATTACATGTTTGATAATCAGAGATTCCTAAGGATGGAACCAAAAGGAAATGTTAAAGAATGATCTAATTTTAGATGGATTAAAGTAAAAAATATATTTTTTTTATTAGATGTGTAATTAAATAAATGAAGTGATTTTTAAGAAGTATTAATGAGTGGGTTGTCATTTCAAAGATGACTATATTTTTATCAACTGCAAGAAATACAAGAAAGGATGAAATCAATGAATAAAATTTCATTTGTGATAAAAACTTTTTGTTGAAAACTAAAAGTAGTAAGACTGTACAAAAAACCAAATTTTTTCCAAGTAGATCCTAAATCAGTTTGAGAGGCTGACAATGATGATAATTTGATCAAATCTATGCATGAGGAGATTGATCTGAATAAGAACAATGTGAAATTAGTAGCTTAATCCAAATAAGAACAATGAGGGATTCTTATGGATCAATTTGTGGCATATATTATTCCAAAAAATGTCTATTAGTTTTAAAAAAATTAGTTTTTTGTTAATTATTTGTCTTAATTCTACAAAACTTTTAACATAAAAGGTCATGGTAATGTATTATAATGAAACATTTTTTTTTATTTCATATAATTGAGATGGTCACATATGTGGTGCATCATTATTATCACTAGGATATAAAAATGGATTTACATTTATGTTAGTAATCCATAAAATTAAATAGAATTAAGAATAAATAGTAAACATAGCATGTTATTAAATTATTAAATCCAAACTAATAAAGTTGACCTAAAGTGGGATTCTAAAGGTGTAATGATTTTATGCATGAAAATAAATTAATTTAAACAAAATTGATTCTATTAAAACTTATTTATTAAATTTTCATCAATAAATGTTAATATTTTATTTTACCAAAATTAGTTAAATCGAGTGGTAAAAGATTTATTCTTGAATGATTGAAAATATTCTATAAAATTTAAATAATAGAAAACTTTTCTTGTTAAATAATTTACTTTTCATAGAAAATATAAAATTTAGAAAAATCTTGATCATTCCTAAAGGATTGATAATAATAAATTATATCAACGATGTACTCTTATTCAGCACAACAAAATGAAACAGTATTTTGTTTCATAAAACACCATGATGTTGAGGTACTTCCTAGAAAATTACTCATTCAATTTGTTTATTTTATGAAAATATTTCCACAACCAAAATCAAAATATCAATTAAATTTAATCTCAAAATCATTTTTCTTGTATAATATATTCCAATGATTATAGAACCTTAAACTTATTCGATTTTTATTTTTATATAATTTAAGTCATATTATTTAAATTCAAATTTAAATTTTTCAAAAATAAAAAACTGAAAACATTATATTTTTTCAATAAGTAGTTAAATTAATAAGACAGAAAATTATATATATATATATATATATAATGTTTGTCCAATTAATTCACAACATAATATAAGACCCCAATGATGTCAAATATTACATCATCCAACTGATTTTTAATGTAACATTGTAAACCGATGTTAACACCGACGCTATATGGATGAATTTTTCAAAATTTGGTGATTGCAAAGAGGTAGATGTCATGGAATATAGGTATTGGGATCCTATTATACCTCAAAAAAATGTGTACCGACATTGGGTTTTATATATTTCAAGTCACACAGTACAAATGTTGTCCCAATGATACCCACATGATATCGGGGAATACAATACTTCATTATATCTAAAAAAATGAATTTTGGGTTGTTTTATTATAATATAGTGCAAATATGCTTATTAGGATACAAAGATGTGGTATGAGAAGGTATTGTGGATAACTGAGGAAAATTAGAGATATCAAAAAACCTGGATTTTGTTTCTATTCGTGGTTGTGTTCAACCCTTGAATCACTCAAGACTTGGATTCGAGCCTTAGAATAGTTGGAGCCTTGATTCTAACATAGATTCAAGGTTGGATTTGACAAGGAGGAACATTGGTATAAGGTTATGACGCACGCCTGTCGTAGGGCGTGGCAAAACAATTATTTCCTAAGATAAAATGTAGTAATGTGGTTGACCTAGGATGTCTCCCGAAGAGGAGTGCACACAAAATGGGTTGTCACTTTAAAACGGGGGTAAAAATGTTGTGAAAGGAAATTTGAAATTCAAATGATTGATAAAACAATGAAATTAAAAGGGTGATTAGGTCGGGGTCGGTTTCCTAATTATAATTCTATCCTTGTTCAATTTAATTCAAACCTCTTCTTCTTAGTTGATTAAAGTGAGTTTCCACAATCGTTTCCTCTCACTTCCTTGGTGAAATTGTTATTGTGAGAGAAAACCTTACCAAGATCTCAGTTTGGTCAACTCTCCTTCCATGTGTAAAATAGTTGTATTGAATATCCTTAATTGAAATGGGCAATTCCCGATCGGGTTTTGTTTATCCCAAACAATCAAGAACATTCACTACACCTTTTACACGTACTGACGATCGTCGAGTACTTCACCACTAATTCCTAGTTTATTCCATCGTATATAAACCAGAAATTAGTGGAGGGAGATATTGATTATTTTACCAAGGCAAAAATAAATAAAGGAATTAATATTCAAGAACGATCTCACTTGATTATAAAATCCGCTATAATAATTTGAAAACAACTTTGAAGAAGAAAGAAATTTATTCAATTGTGTCCAAGAACTCAAGCATTACAATGTAGAAAACCAACCCTTCCCCAATCACTCCAAAAGTTTACCCCACCATGGTAAGGGTAATCGAGTTGAATGGGGAAGAAGAAGGCATTACAAAACAATGAAAAAGAAAATAAATAAAAGAAAGAGATGAAAAGTTCTCCTTCTTGGTGTCCCAGAAGGAATGGGGTGGAGAATGGATGGATTGAGAGGGTGGAGCTCTCCTCCTTTTATAGCCAGAATTCTTCACCCGACTGTCGACGCGTTTTAGCCCCATTAAATGACCACTTCACGCGTTGGTCGCTTCTTTAATGTTGTTCATAATTCCCTTGTCCGTGTCCTCTCAAAAATTCAGCGGATTTGGACATGTATTCCGAGAGTTATGACCGTTTTACTATGAGAATTTATTCTGTCCAGTCAAACTCTCCAAAACGAAATCCTCCGGATTAATGTGCTTTAATGGCCCCATAAACGGCCAATTCACTCGGTGCGTCCTTCATAAAAGATGCTTCAAAACTCCTTGCGCGTCCACCCACCGAATTTCACAAGCTTTGGGCCCACAGTGGTTGAGTTATGGATCCCACATCAAAACTAGGCAGAACTGAAAACAGTTTTCTTGATCCAACTTGTGATCTTCTTTTGAGCTTCCATATGGCCGATTCAGATTTTGGTCCAAATATATTAAATGAAGACCGGGATGTGTAGAATCTGAAAAAGAAAGAATTTCTCAATTTGGATCAGTGTATATAATGTTATGGCCAATCTACCGAAATAATTTAAAACTGTTAAAAAATCCAAAATGGCCAATTTTTACAATTCAGCTCAAAATAACACCATTATCATAAAAATGAAACAATTCATCTTAGAAGAACAATTTTGTGGGTTTAAAACAATGATATTCAATATAAATTAATTGAAAATATTTGCTCTATCAATTCCCCCACACTTAGCACTTGGACTCCTGGACAAGTAAAAATCAAATCAAATCAAAATCAAAACACATATCAATGAGATCAATCAAATCAATTTCAAGAAACAAAAAGATATCATGCCTCATAAAAAACTGTTATTTCAAGTTCTCCATTTAAGATTTTAATATATTTCCACTTCATTTCTTATCCCATGCACACAAAACACCTACCTCACATGAATTTTCTCTCATCTCACAAATGTAAAGGCTGAACAAGGTTTTTCTCATCCAAACTCACACAAGAGTCACCATAGGTTTGATAAATTCCTACTTCTCCACCCGATGTGAGTCAAGAACATGTGTTTCTCATAAGGACTTTTTAGGGTTGTTCTGTGGCTTCCGGTTGGTAGGATTTAGATGTTAAAAGTTCTGAGGCCGAAAAAGGAAGGCTTGGCTCTTATTGAAGCAAAATTGCAAGATTCTAGTTTTCACTCAAATATGGTCTCCTTCACTTCCCCTTTGTTGAAAATAGGCTCCATCATCATTCAATCAGCTCAGCAGCAAATATTTCAATCTTTTCAAACATGGTTTTTTTAAAGCTCCAGATAGGCACAGCTTTCTTTTTACATTGGAAGCTCCAGAAAGGCACAGCTTCTCTTGTCATAAAAGCTCCAGAAAGGCACAGCTTTCAACAGAATAATTTTTCAGCATCACACACATATCTTCCACAATTTATTTTCCACCCAAAGTATAACCAAATGAGGTAGTACACCACAAGACATCTTCCCCCACACTTAAGTTCAACAAGATCATGCAATTTTACTTCTAGAGAAGGTATGATAGGGAAAATTGGCTTGTAATGTGGCTAACCTAACAGGCAATTCATGGATACTAGGGGCTACAATGAAGGATAAATGTAAAGGTGGGCCATAATAAAAAGGATTATTTTCAAAAGGGGGCTTTAAACAAAATAAGTGCCTCAATCATTTAAAACACACGTACCCCAACCCTCAAGTTTTGAAAGGAATAAATCAAATTCTGGTTAAAGCAAGCATGGTCTGGTTCTCTCAAGAAATGAGGTGAATGAAAAGAATATGACAAAAATGGTTCAGAAGCCTCACAGGAAAGTTATTTCAATGATATAGACAGTGAAATATGGCATGGGTTTCAAAAATCAGTGTACTTTTCATGAAATTCTAAAAGATTTGAACTTGAATAGAAGTCATTTCAGCATTCATTTAAGCTCGGTTTCATGAAATAGATTGGTTCACTCATTGACATGGGTTTCAAAAATGGTATTGATAATCTTTTCAGCTCAAAAGTTTCAGAAACACACCAAAAATTGAAAAATAAACACACAAAAATTTGAAAACACACAATTTTTTTATTTTTTTTTATTTTTTTGAAAACAAACATCAAATAAAAATCCTATACTACAAAGGTTCCGTCCCCCACACTTAAATGATGCAGTGTCCTCGATGCATTTAAGTGGATTTAACATGTAAGAAGAATTCTGATTGAATCACAACAGCAAGAAAATGTGAAGGAGAGGTACAACCTGATTTATTCGTAGTGCAACATTGAGTTAAGCTTCCAAGTGTTGCACTCTGAAAACCTACAAATAAAAGAACAAAATAAAACATAATATATTTATTGAAAGAAATAAAAATAGAAATAGGATGAGAATAGAAGGATAAAACTTGGTTTAATCCCCCAAGTGGGCCCTGGGTTTTGACTGCCTCCAGAGGGGCAGTTCTAATCGGTTATCCCCAATCTGATGGTGGATGAGGTTTCTTTGATTTGAACCACCACATGTGGATCTTCCCATCTTTCATTTCGTTGTTCTTGTTGAGGAGGACTCCATAGATAGAGTACACCAGATCCACCCCCTTCGCAATGTTGTACACTGTGCATGGTGGGGTTAGGATAAAGTACAGAGCCTCCTCCTTCTTGGGTTCCGCATGAACAACATCATCTTTACTCTCCAGTGGTTGATGATGGTATGATACATCAGGGGAAAAATCAAAGGGAATGTCAGAGTTTAATTCTATTTGAAAAAAATTAAAGCATGAAGAATCAATATCAAATTCTTCCCTTTCAATGTAAGTATCTTGTGTCTCATTTTCCACCAGAAAATCCACTTTGATCTTCTCTTGTACTCCCTCCATTAAATGTTCAACAGGTTTGGGGAGCACCAGATGTTCCTCTTCAGATGCATATTCTCCCTCCAAGGAAATACAAGTGTTGGATGAATCTGAAAAATTAAAACAAGGGGAGGTAATACTCAATTTAGTTTCAACAAAATCAAAAGATAATGAGTTTATGAAAAGATTAACTCCCTGATCTTGTTTGGCTTCAATTGGTTCTTCAATGGGAGGTGGCTCTTGAAGTTGAATTTCCGTAGATAGAGGTAGGTAGTCAGACTCCTCTATCTTCTCTTAAAATTCCACTGATTGGTTGGTTTCTTCCTTCAATGTTGCTGAATCATCTACATTATGAGGAATAGTTAGCTCAAGAAGTTCCTCGCACTCATTCCAGAAGTTATCCAGATCCTTTTGATCTCCCATATGTATTTCAATTGCTAAATCTTCTTCGTCAATCTTATCCAACATTGATTGAGATGGGCTCAATGGTTCTTCTTTTAATTTCATCAAGGCCTCCATGGGTTCTTCAACTTGAAGGATTTGTGAGGATAATTCTTCCATCAATTGTTCTGGTTCTTGTTCTGGCTCTAGTTGTGGATCCTGGGATGCATGTACTTGTTCCGCTATCCACTGTATTGAGGTCTCTAGGTTTTGAACTTTTTGACTAATTCTTTCAAATTGGGATTCAATATCCTTGTGAACTTCTTCTTCTTGGTGTTGTACATTGATCATTTCTGGATAAAAATCTGGAAAATACTCCTGAAGTTCAATTAATTCTCTTGCGAAACCCTCCAACACTGGGTATTCGAGGTTCTCTTTAAGGTTTTCAATGAGATCCTTGAATTCTTCCTCTATGATGATTTTGATTCGAGCTCCTCGAATTTGTCTGGCCAAGAAAGAAACTTTATAATCTATAGACCAAGGTGACTCAATAATTGGTTCTCGCACTGGTGGGTAATTGTTCCATGAATTAAAGAAATAATCATTTGAAAACAACATGGTAAAAGATTTTTTTTTTTAATTTAAAAAGTAAAATATTAACAATTATTTTGTGGCACTACCTCCCCGGCAACGGAGCCAAGTTTGACGCACGCCTGTCGTAGGGCGTGGCAAAACAATTATTTCCTAAGATAAAATGTAGTAATGTGGTTGACCTAGGATGTCTCCCGAAGAGGAGTGCACACAAAATGGGTTGTCACTTTAAAACGGGGGTAAAAATGTTGTGAAAGGAAATTTGAAATTCAAATGATTGATAAAACAATGAAATTAAAAGGGTGATTAGGTCGGGGTCGGTTTCCTAATTATAATGCTATCCTTGTTCAATTTAATTCAAACCTCTTCTTCTTAGTTGATTAAAGTGAGTTTCCACAATCGTTTCCTCTCACTTCCTTGGTGAAATTGTTATTGTGAGAGAAAACCTTACCAAGATCTCGGTTTGGTCAACTCTCCTTCCATGTGTAAAATAGTTGTATTGAATATCCTTAATTGAAATGGGAAATTCCCGATCGGGTTTTGTTTATCCCAAACAATCAAGAACATTCACTACACCTTTTACACGTACTGACGATCGTCGAGTACTTCACCACTAATTCCTAGTTTATTCCATCGTATATAAACCAGAAATTAGTGGAGGGAGATATTGATTATTTTACCAAGGCAAAAATAAATAAAGGAATTAATATTCAAGAACGATCGCACTTGATTATAAAATCCGCTATAATAATTTGAAAACAACTTTGAAGAAGAAAGAAATTTATTCAATTGTGTCCAAGAACTCAAGCATTACAATGTAGAAAACCAACCCTTCCCCAATCACTCCAAAAGTTTACCCCACCATGGTAAGGGTAATCGAGTTGAATGGGGAAGAAGAAGGCATTACAAAACAATGAAAAAGAAAATAAATAAAAGAAAGAGATGAAAAGTTCTCCTTCTTGGTGTCCCAGAAGGAATGGGGTGGAGAATGGATGGATTGAGAGGGTGGAGCTCTCCTCCTTTTATAGCCAGAATTCTTCACCCGACTGTCGACGCGTTTTAGCCCCATTAAATGACCACTTCACGCGTTGGGCGCTTCTTGAATGTTGTTCATAATTCCCTTGTCCGTGTCCTCTCAAAAATTCAGCGGATTTGGACATGTATTCCGAGAGTTATGACCGTTTTACTATGAGCATTTATTCTGTCCAGTCAAACTCTCCAAAACGAAATCCTCCGGATTAAGGTGCTTTAATGGCCCCATAAACGGCCAATTCACTCGGTGCGTCCTTCATAAAAGATTCTTCAAAACTCCTTGCGCGTCCACCCACCGAATTTCACAAGCTTTGGGCCCACAGTGGTTGAGTTATGGATCCCACATCAAAACTAGGCAGAACTGAAAACAGTTTTCTTGATCCAACTTGTGATCTTCTTTTGAGCTTCCATATGGCCGATTCAGATTTTGGTCCAAATATATTAAATGAAGCCCGGGATGTGTAGAATCTGAAAAAGAAAGAATTTCGCAATTTGGATCAGTGTATATAATGTTATGGCCAATCTACCGAAATAATTTAAAACTGTTAAAAAATCCAAAATGGCCAATTTTTACAATTCAGCTCAAAATAACACCATTATCATAAAAATGAAACAATTCATCTTAGAAGAACAATTTTGTGGGTTTAAAACAATGATATTCAATATAAATTAATTGAAAATATTTGCTCTATCAGGTTACATCTACAGAGAGGTTAGAATATCTCAAAATAGTTCGTGATGGTTAGGATTCTTAAAATAGATTGTGAAACTTTTATCAGCGCTTCAAAAAAAGTGCTAATAAAAATACCTTTTATCAGCGCTAATTTAATAAGCACTGATAAAATTAACCTTTATCAGTGCTAAAAATGTAAGGACTCAACCCTAGTTTCCCAAATCCAGTGCCTTATTACATTACATTGGCATGATTACAATAAATTCATATCCCAAAGGAATTAATAGTTTAGTAGATTTGGAAATCTAGATACATACTTAAGTTTAACATTACAACTTGAAAAAAAATAAAACATAAAAATTCCTTTGAAAACATCCATAACTTCTAGGTTATCCCTATAGTTCATTCATAATAAACTTCTTCGCATCCTGGGAGAAAAATAAAATATAAGAAATGGGTGATCTCAAATGCTCAGTAAGGGTGATCAATACAATGGAAGATATCGTAAACATAAACATCGGGCATGGTGAATAACTAAAATCATATTCCTAAAAAAACTTGAACATAATATGGATAGAATAAGAGCTGAATAAATAATTCCATAATAAAACATAATCACGGGTATTATACTAGTCAAATAACCACATGAACTATAAATTACTAGTTTCATAATTATGGAATTCATAATGTGGGACATTATAACCACACCTTCAAAGCCTCATTCCAAGACCATAAATAACCATTTTTTCAAGGCCTCGTGCCAAGACCTAGTTTGTCTCATGAGACCTACTAATGCACTAAGGGGATATAGTGGGACCCACATGAAACTTTATAAGTCCAATGAAATCCTCATATGAATATGGATAAACATAAACAACATATACATTCATATTGAAACTAACATAGGAAATGTAAATAACTTTCCCCGAACATTAAGCATAAACACTAACCATTCAGAGTAAATTGGTGGATGGTTTTAAGATAGCACATCCACAATCAAACAAATCATAAACCATTAAATTAAATATGGTAGATGATATCATAAAATATTAATCCCAATGATACATAATAATCAATAAGAGTTTTGGAACATATAAAGATACTCTTATAAAATCCTCGATTCATTCTTGAGATAAATACCCTTTTACTTTGAAAAGAAGAGTTCTTTTGGAAAAGTATTTGTATAAAAACATAAGTGGAGTAAGATGGTATTTTTATAGTAAAATGACTGATTTTATAAATTTAAGGGTTGCTAAAACTGATTATATAGTTCCCTTAAAAATAGGTACAGATTTGAGAAATTCTCTTGAATCGGGCTTGTATTTTGGGAATAATTTTTGAAAGATCCTTTTAAAACATATAACTCCCCATAAATGAAGGGATGATTATGGTTGGTACACATATATAGAAAATTCTAATATAATTTATGAGGATTAAATATTAATAAATAATAATTTAATCGAGGTAATTAGAGAATAAGAGTAACCCGAATGAAAATGGTGGTTCGGGTAGAAAACCCTTACCTTAAGTCCAAAGGTGTTCCTAGATTGATCTTAATGACCTGAAAAATCAAATTTAGGTTCATAAATTAATGATTAAATAACATACTATATATTTAATTGATTTATTATATCCTTATTAGGTTCATTCATGTCTTTTTTATGGGTTAAGAGATTCAATTTCATTGTTTGGGAGCGTTTTCTTCCTTGGTTTTCATGATTGTTTATTTATATTCATGTGTGAATAAACATGTGGAATGAGAATGGTTATAAATAATAGAAGTTTTATGTTATTATTGAACTAAAAAAGTATTATATGGTTATAAAATTCTTTTGTTTATTGGGTGTGAAGATGAATCATTATATAAGACTTTAATGACAATTGTTTGGGTTAATTAGCAATTTTATATCACAACAAACTCATTTTGCTTTATAATTTAATATCATGCGTACAAAATGATTCCAGAACATGAATTAGAATATATTAAATATATTATGATATTTTTAAACCATAAAAATGGTTTCATTCCCAAAATTGAATATGGTAAGAGAAATTGAAAACATATCATCCTTGAATGTGATAAATTAACACATCTTAGACGGTGTTTCCATTTTAAATATAAGAGGAGGGGGAAAGAGAGATGATGATGAAATATTCCACTAGCATAATAAAATTATATTAAATGTAACTTATTGGAATTATCATGTCATTTAGATTAGTTTAAGTGAGGAAAGAAAAATAAAGAAAGTAACTTGACATAAAATAAAAGAAATGAAAAGAGGAATTTACCTCTTGAATTTATCTTCCTTGAGATCCTATTTAGGAGGGAGGATTTGACCTTTTTAAGATACCAAGGGATGCTGGACATGGGGAGAATCTTGGGAGGATATTTTATCAGAATTTAAACATCTCACGAGGCTTTAGAGGAGAGAAAAGAAGAGGGAGTGAAGGGGGGTTATAGTGGAGGAGTGGAGGGTTTCCCCATTATTTTACTCATTCTTTTATTATTTTTCCAAATACAACTAATAGTATTGATTATTGTGACCAAAAATAGTAATAATTACATGTGAGTTTGAACCAATAGTAATTTAAATCATCCATGAATCAATCATGATACATAAATTCACTTATTTAGCGTATTTTGAAAATTATCAAATTTCACTATTCACCAAAAATTCAAGTATTTCTGAAAAATCCCAAAAATTCAACCAAACCATTTTTTTATTTTTATAATTCAAAAATTAACTCCATTTTATTAGAATAAATTTATAAATAATAGAAATTTATTTTTTAAATAAAATATTTATTTACTTGAAAAATACAGATTTTAAATTTAAAACTGATTTTATAATATATTAAAAAATTAACTGAGGTCTCATAAAATTATCCTAAAATTATAATACAACAAATTATTTATTTAGGAATATTTTTTATGAAAATTAATTTTATTAATTTATAAATTTAATATTGTAATTAAATATTTATTACTCACAAAAATACCAAAACATAATTATTAATTTCTAAATTACTCTATTTCATTTATAAGCCATCTAAATTTTATTAATACTTTCATGGTAAAGGTTACTATTCATAAGGGTATGTTACTATTCATGTGGGTAAGTTACTATTCACCAAAAATGTAATTTGATCTTATCATACTCTAAATATCTTATTGAAGGTAACCGTGTATGTCAGTTTTTTGAAATTCAAATCATAGAGGTGGAAAAATTATGTTTACTGTCTAGACTATAACAAAGTGGTGTTTTTTAGAGACTCAATGTTTCATAAATTCAATATTAAATTTATTTATAAATCCTTGGGGTGTTACATTCTCCCCTCCTTACAAAAATTTCTTCCTCGAAATTCATATAATGTTACCTCATAAAAAGATTTGGGTAGGTCTTCATCATATGCTCCTCAGGATCCCATGTTGCCTCTTCAATTTTATGATTTTCCAAAGTATATTTACCAGTCAAATCATCTAATTACTCAAAACCTGTTATTTAGTGTCCAAAATATGGATAGGATCTAAATAGTATGATAGGTCGGGTTCCAATTCTATACCTTCAAAAGTGAGGACATGTGTTAGGTCCGGCATGTACTTTCTCAACAATGTTACATAGATCACATTGTGTACTTTAGACAGGCTAGGTGGAATTTCCAAATGATTATAAATATCTATAATTCTCTCTAGGATTTCAAAATGTCTAATGTACCTAGGGCTCAGTTTCTCTTTCTTCCCAAATCTTATAACACCCTTCCATGGAGATGCCTTCAGGAAAACATGATCTCTTAATTGAAATTTAAAATCCTTCCTTTGATTATCAACATAGCTCTTTTTCCCACATTGAGCAGCTTTGGTATGGGTTTGAGTATTCTTTACCTTCATAGTTTTTTCCTCCACAAGCTTTAGACCCATAATATTTCTTTCACAAACTTCATCCCAACATGTTGGTGTACGACATCTCTTCTTGTACAATGCTTATATAGTGCCATTTGAATACTTGAATGAAAAAATATTATTGTAGGAAAACTCCAATAATGGTAAATATCGATCCCACATACCTTGAAATTCAAGTGAACATGATCTCAACATGTCTTTTAAGGTTTAGATCATCCTCTCTGATTGACCGTCAGTTTGAGGGTGATAAGCAGTACTTAATCGAAGCTCGGTATCCAAATATTTCTTTAGACTTCTCCAAAACATCGATGTAAATAGTGGATCATGATCAGACACAGTTGAGATAGGTTCTTCATGAAGTCTTAAAACTTCATTGATATATAGTTTTTCTAGGCACTCTAGTGTAAAATACTCCCTTATAGAGGGGAAATGTGCAGATTTTGTAAGTTGATCAACAATTACCCAAATCGCATCATTCTTCCTTGGTGATTTGGGTAATATAGTGACAAGATCCATGGTGATGTCATCCCATTTACATGTAGGAATAGGTATAGGTTGAATGACTCCTCTAGGATGTTGTCGTTCGACCTTCACTTGTTGATAAACTGGACATATTGATACATAATCAGCAATTTCCCGCTTCATGTTGTCTCACCAGAAAATGTAATGATTTTTCACCTTCTTTTATAATTCTCGTGTCCATACATACTAGATCCATGAATATAAGATCCCTTTCAATCCTCATTTTTTTTAAACTCCCTGATCCTTCCTAATCAGTGCGTCAGCTACCTTATTTTTTTCATGGTTGATAGTGTATGGAAAAATCATAATATTTGAGTAGTTAGAGTCATCGCCTTTACTTCATGTTGAGTTATTTATATGAGAAGATGTATTTCAGACTCATGTGATCTGTATATATATTACATCTTTCACCATAGAGATAATTTCTCCATATTTTTATAGAAAATATCATAGCAGCTAACTCAATATCAGGAGTAAGATAGTTTTGTTCATGAATTTTCAACTGCCTTGATGCATAGGAAATAACTCTATCATTCTACATAAGGACACAATCAAGTCCTTTATTTGATGAATCACTATAGATCACAAACCCATCATTCCCTGATGGTAGAGTTAGGATCATAAAATTCACTAATCTTCTCTTTAATTCTTTGAAACATTCATCACGTTATTTTTTTCCATACAAACTTGACCTCTTTACAAGTAAGCTTGGTCATTGGATTGGCTAAAAGGGAAATGTTCTGAAAAAAGAATCTGATAATAAACTGATAAACCAATAAAACTATGTACCCCAGTTATGTTCTTTAGAGTAATTCATTCTTGAACAGCCTTTGTCTTCACAGGATCAACAGATAATCCATCCTTAAAGACAATGTGTCCAAGAAAGGAAAGTGATTGAATCCAAAATTCACACTTGCTAAACTTCCCATATAATTCATTTCTTCTAAGAATCTTTAAAATAGTGTGCAATTTATTTTCATGATCTTCATAGCTTTTGGATTATACCAAGATATCATTAATAAATACCACCACAAATTCATCAAGATATTCCTTGAAAACTCTATTCATTAGATCCATGAAAATAGATGGTGCATTAGTTAGTCCAAAAGGTATTACTGTAAACTCATAATGCCCATACCCAGTTTAAAATGTTGTCTTTAGAATATCTTCCTTCCTCACAAGCAAATTATGATATCCAAATCAAAGGTTAATCTTCAAAAAATGTTTTTCTCCATGAAGTTGATCAAATAAATCATTAATGAGAGGTAGGGGATACTTTTTCTTTATTGTTATAGCATTGGTCTCTCTATAGTCAATGCACAACCTCATAGATCAATATTTCTTCTTAATGAAAAGAACAGGGGATCCCCATGGAGAAACACTTAAGATAATGAATCCTTTATCACTCAATTCCTCTAGTTTTTTCTTTAGTTCTACTAATTCCACAGTGTCCATTCTATAAGGAGTCTTTGATATGGGTATTGAACTAGAAATTAAATCAATAGAGAACTCAACTTCCCGCTCTGGAGGATGTCTAGGTAAATCCTCTATAAACACATCAATATATTCTTGCACAATAGGTATGTACTCTATTTGAACATTCATTTCCTAACCCATATATATTGCATTCACTTCATCTACCATTATTGAATTCAGTATAGCTATTGGGGGTGGATCTAGATGAGAATTAGATGGTCATTTTTTCCCTAAAGATAAGGGATTCCACATTATCCTAAAAAATTGTAACTTCATTATTTTTGAAATATATTTTCACATAATAATTTGAAATCCAATCCATACCAAGGATTATATCAATGTCAATCATGGGTATGATGATAAAATCGGCAGATAAAGCATGTTCATATGCCACAATGGGGACTACCTGACACATCTTTGTTGTAATGATAATTACCTTATGATTTTTTACTAACAAATCCTTTATTAAATCAAATTTTAAATATATAATTTTCTTGGAAAACTGGTAAGATATAAAATAATGCAATGATCCAAAATCAAATAAATCATTGTCTAAGTTTGAGAAAATGATTAAAGTACCTTCCAACACATCGTTAGGAACTTCAACCTTGGAAATTGTAACCGTGTAATCTTGGCCTTGCTCCCTTGGCCTTCTTTGGGGGAATTTTCATTGACTCTTATTACATTCATGTTCATAGTGTTCTATATCTTTATAATTATAGCATTGAACATTGGCAACTTATTTCTTTCCCTTGCAATCAAAAGAATGGTGGATTTTTTCTCCACACTTGTAACAAATATCCATTCCCTTCAGAAATGTACCAGGTTTTTTCTTCACACAATTACTATTGGGTGGAAAGTCAACTCTTCCCTTGTTCCCTATTTCCTTATTTTCTTTTCCAGAGTGTTCACCAACCATCTTCTTTACTTGCTTTACTTTGAAGTCATATTACTTAGAGAATTCTTGTAACATCCCAGGTAAATAAAGAAATAATACTTTTTCATTTTAATTAATATTTTGTGAATTAAATTTTAATTTTAATTTAAATGGGTTGCTATGTTTGGTGGCGTACCCGATACGCAACAGCGGGTTTCTTTGAAATCTTACGTTGCACACTAATAATATAATAATATTATTTTAAATGAAGTTAAGGCCTAGCCATTGTATTGGAGGTAATGAATAGAACTAACTAAAATATGATTATACATGTTTGTTAAATGTGTTTACATTTATCCAATAAAATTTATAGGCTTAAAATGTGAATGAATCTAATTTTAAGCATTAATACTCTAATATTCTTTAAAAGGCTGATTTACCGCCTTTTGATAGCGAACCCTATCTAAATATAGTTTTGGTCACTTTTGTATGTTCTATTTTACAAAATAAAATTCTTATTTAGAATAGGGACATCAAAATTAACTTTGGGTAAAATTTTGGTATTTTTATGATAAAATTCATTTTTTAATGAATAGTGAAAAATATTGTATTTTAATTCAAAAGTGCCTTTTAGTATAATTTATTTATATGGTTAGATTATCTTTTTAATTGGTTTTAAAGTGTAATTATATTATGTTTTTACCATTTAATCTAATTTTAGTCATTAGAATTAATTTCACTTTGAAATTGGACATAAACAAGTATCAATCTTTTGATAGTTATTGTTTCTTAAAAACATGCTATTTGTTTTGAGAACGGGAATTAATTTTAAATTAATTAATTAAACTTCTATGTTTTGAATTTGGTAAAATATAAATTATTTTTGAATTCATAATATTAAATATAGCTTATGCTGAGTTTTTGGTATTTTTCTGAAAAACTTAAATTTTTTAGGAAAAATTAAAACCACTAAGTAGTAGTTAAAAAACTGAATTTTTCATTTAAATGAAATTTTACTGCTTCTGTGAATTGGATTTTGAAAATAAAACATACATGGTTATTATTAGTAAGTAAAATTTGGATCAATAAGATGAAAATAACTTTTGGTGAATAGTAACTTTTAACTTTTATTTACCGCGGTAAAAGGTAAATAGGATAATTCAAGGTAAAAAGAATATTATAATAAAAAACATTACCTTATCACTTGTCCTAACCTTATTGGTTGAGTCATTTACTACCATGGTCATCTTTGGGTCAATTTTGGGACCCCATGGAGCCACTTGAGAGTGATAATGACACTTTATTTTAATTAACTTAAAGTAAAGGCAAAAATGGCATAAACAAATATATTTTCGTAAATTAATTTTTACATGGGGTTATATAAGTTATCATTTCGAATATAAATATTAGTTGGAAAGATAAAACTATTTCATAAATTATGGTATTTATTTTATAATTTTTAGAAATAAAATAAAATAAATTATTTATGACATAATAATGATGCAATATTTACCTCATTAGTAAATGATTTAAATAAATTATATTATAAATATTAAAACAATATCAAAAACTTTTCCAATTTATATTGGATGATTTTATTTCTAAATTTAGTCATCTAATTTTTAACTTTAATGAGTTTTGGATCTTTATAAACCGAATATAAGTTTATAATAAAAAAATATTTGCAAACTTTCTTAGAGACCCTCCTCCCCCTTATAAAAAACTCTCACTTATAACCCAATACACACACCTCTCAAGCTCCTTGAATCATCCAAACCATGCCCAAATAATATCTCAAGATCCTTCTCCTCCTTCTAGAAGTCTTACTTTAGGCATAAGTCACATCAAGAAGTCCTTTTGGTTCAACCCAAAGAGAGTTACCCAAATTAAAGGTAACGATTTCTCTTAAATTTCTTTCTTTTATTTTACTTCTACAACCCCTAAACTCTTTTTATTCATTTATTTTATAACAACACTAGTATCCTCAATATACTATTATGTTGTTATGAGAATTATTTGATCTACAATTACACACACCTTCATCTAATGGATGAAGAACATACTATTTCTGTGGATGGAAAACTAACGCCTCATGAAATGATGATTGTTCGATTATCTTCTACCGCCTATCATGGTGGCCATTAAGATGGAACTGTATTTATATATGATATATATTATGTTTATGTTTTATTTATTATTCTGTATTTTTCTTTTATATCATACCTTTATGGTTTCCATTATGGGTTAATGCGATAATTTCATTTCAGGTAGTGCGGACTACCACCCCCTCAAAGTGATATCACTCGTTAATGCCATATGTGGGACATATAAAGGATAGAGTTAATGATATTATATATGATATTATACTAGAATTATAATATACCTATGTATCATTATGTTTTAATTCCATTAAAGTATGAAATAGAAATGAAAGTAGTGTTCATGCGTACGTACGGCTTACCGTCTCCATGAACTATGCATTTCATTTATCATCTTTAAATGTTATGTACTGTTATATATACATGTATATACTGGATATATATGATATATATGATATCTAAATCATGAATATCATTCTGTATATAATGAACTTTTGACCATGTGAACAACTTGTAATTATAAGAAGTCCATTTTTTACTCAAGTACCAAATATCGACAAAACAACCATTATTAACTTAAATGATTAAATAATGTTTATAACATGGTAATAAGTGATATAAAAGGAATAATAAACTTGAAAAAGGTTCTTAAGAAAGTAGAAATTAACTTTAGTTTATTATTCAGGAGATTAAAGAATGATCGAGTCAAGTCGGACACAAGGTAAGGGACTTCGTCTCAATCTCCTTTTATTGAGGCATATTGGTTTTTAATACATGAATTTCTTTTATACACTATATAAACTCCTTTGAGTTTTCATTTCATTCAAATAGAATATTTTTCTATGAAGTTTTTTATCAAATGAAAAAAAATAATTTTTCTTTTTAACGTAAGCGGTGACAACGACCCTTTCCACCGCCACGAGTATTATTTGATATTTGGATTCCTTAACAAGCCATAATGTTTTTAAAAGGAAAGTAAATACCATTTAATATTTTTACATATATTGGTATTGAATATGGTTTTGATAAAGGATTTATTATTTCAATATATTTAAATGATATATTGTGATTGAAATGTGGAAATGTTATCTTTCATTTATGTTTGTTTTATATGTTATGAATATGTTATGGTTCATGGTCATTGTTACGTATATGGGTGGTTTCGTGATAAACCTAGGGCAGGTGAGCCCAAGATATCTCTCCAATGCATTGGGTAACGTGACAGAGGTAAACGTGAATGTTTCCCCTAATAGATTTAGGGAATATACTATGATGGGTATTCCAAATGTAACTCCCTACGTAGTTGTGATAGCTACAATCTAAGTATGATATGGATGACACAAGTTGCATTTATGATTTATGTTTTCTATGTGTTATTCATAAATCTTATTATTTCATGAGGTATGTTAAAGAGATTATGTTATGTATGAAATGATAAACTAATGTTTTCTTTCATTGTTTTATAACCCTTACTAAGATTTTTATGCTCATCCCAAGTTTTAAAATGTTTTCACAGGGCCTAAAGATGAATAGGTTCAAGGATGGGATCAAGGAAAAGCCATGCTATCTAAAACATGGGACTAGACATGAATCTTTTTTTCAAGAGTTTTTTTGTGTGTGAAAGAAATGGAAACTGAGTAGAATTGTCTACTTTTTAATTTTTGAAATTTAATGTAATAGATATGTCCTAATTCTCTAAAACTATAAACCTAAAAAGATCCTCGATGTGGATTATTCATGTAATTCAAGATTATGTAATGTTTAAGGCCAGGTCCTTATAGTTGGTATCAGAGGTCAGTTTAGATAAATTTAGGAGTTAGGGTATTGTTAAATTAATATCCACAAATTTATTTATGTTTATATTGAAATGATATAGAATTTTCATATTACCATGTTGCTTCTCCTAATATATTTCTATGTTCAAAATGGTTTTCCACAGAGTAAACAGTGTATCTATGTTGGGATGACATCAGGAGGAAGACAACCTTCCAAATCAGAAACTTGAGATGGTCGGAATTGGAACTGAATAGTTTGTTGAAGTGATAGAACAATTGAATCAGGCTATAAATGGTGGTGGTATCCATGCACAAGATTAGCCAGATCAACCACAGAGGAACATGTCAGTAGTGGAGCATTTCATGAGGCAACATATTCCATCATTCAGAGGATCATCTGACCCTGTTCTAGTAGAATGGTGTATTAAATCACTGGAAAATATTTTTGATGTCATGGGGTGTTCAGAACATCAAAAGGTTAGTCTCGATGTTTACCGTTTTGAAGGTGAAGCTGATCAGTGGTGTTCAATGATGAAAAATATCAGGGATATTGAGGATATTGATGCTCTTGATTAGGATGAATTAAAAGTTATATTTCTTGAGAAATATTTTCCTAAGGTGGTTCATCTTAGGATGGAAAAACAATTCCTGGAATTAAGTTAGGAGGATGAATCAGTGGCTGCTTATGAATCAAAAATCACTCGTCTGGAAAGGTATTCTCCAAATTTTATACGAGATCTTGATATTAAAATCAACTATTTTTTAATCAGGATTAAATCCCAAGTATCGAAGGGATTTAGCTTCTCGTGAGTTCAAAATTTATAAAAAACTTGTTCGATGTGCGGAGAAGGTGGAAATGGAGTTTGTCGATGATCAGATGTTATTTGAAAAACAACATAATAAGAGGTTAAGGTGGTAGGCGAAAGGGAGGAACTCTTCAAAAAAGTATGATGGTAAGAAAATTAAGTTTACAGTTTGTAAAAATTTTGGTAAAAATCATGATGGGGAATGTCTTTTGAAATCTGGTAACTGCTACCAATGTGGTAAAATGGTACATAAGGCTAATAATTACACTGAAAAAGATCAGGTTAATAGTAATAAAAAATCTGATTTACAGTCAGTAAAATGTTTTAAGTGTAATGAAATGGGTCATTATGAAAATTAGTGTCCAATGAAGAACTCAAATGAGGGAAAGAATCCAGACTACAAGTAGAAAGGGGTGGTGAAGTCCTCTGAAACTACTTCAGCAGATGTTGGGTCATCGAATGAAGTAGTATCAAGTACATTGTTTGTTTGTTTAGATTATTTCAATGCATTTTTTGATTTAGGATCTACAGATTCATTCATTTTTTATAATTTTTCTAGTAAATTGGGAATTCCATATCAATATATGAATCCTGAACTTATGGTGAAAACACCTGGTGGAAATGTTGAAATGAAAAGAAATTATATGAACCTTTCTATCCTTGTGTGTATAAATAATCTACTTGTTAACATTATTGTTTTGCCTCTAATAGAGTTTGATGTTATTTTGGGTATGGATTGGATTTCTTTTTATCATTCTAAGATTGACTACAGAGCTAAAGAGGTTTCTTTTCAGAAAGATTTTTAGTTTTTGTACCAGAATGAACTCTTAATTTTGATAACATATCAGGAAGCTGAGAAACTAGTAAAATATGGAAATGAATGTTACCTTGAACATATTGTTGAAAATAAAGGAAGTGTTGAGATTAATGATGTGTCAGTGGTAAATGAGTACCTTGATGTTTTTCTTGATGAGTTTCCTAGTATTATACCTGATCGGGAAGTTGAATTTACTATTGACTTAGTTCCTGATGCTAAGCCAATTTCCAAACCCCCTTATCAAATGAATCAAATTGAACTTTTAGAGTTAAAGAAGCAATTTCAGGAGTTATTAGATAAAGTTTTCATTCAACCTAGAACATTACCATGGGGTAATCATGTCTTGTTTGTTAAAAAGAAATATGTTTCAATGATACTTTTCATTGATTATAGAGCATTGAATAACATCAATATTAAGAACAAGTATCATTTTCCTCATATCGATGATTTGTTTGATCAACTCTAGGGAGATCAGTATTTTTCGAAGATTGACTTCAGGTCGGGGTACCATCAGTTTAAAGTAAAGGAAGTAGACATTTTGAAGACTACGTTTCGTACTAGATATGGCCATTATGAATTTGTAGTTATTCCTTTTGGTTTAACCAATGCACCTGCTGTATTCATGGATATTATGAATAGAATTTTCCATGAGTTCGTGGATAAGTTTTTGGTTTTGTTCATTGAGGATATTTTGGTTTATTCTAAAAGTAAATAGGAGCATGAAATTCATTTAAGGGTTGTCTTGAAAACCTTAAAAGAAACGAAACTATTTGGGAAATTCAGCAAGTGTGAGTTTTGGTTACAGCAAATTTCTTCCCTTGGTTACATTTTTTCAAAAAATGGCATAACTGTTGATCCTGCTAAAAAAAAGTTGTTGAATAATGTCCAAGACCCACAAATATAACCAGGATTCATAGTTTTCTTGGTTTGGTAGGTTATTAGTGGAGGTTTGTTGAAAAAATTTCAAGGTTATCTAGTCCACTGACTAAGTTAACTAAAAAAGGTGCTAGGTTCGTTTGGAAAAAATAATGTGATGATTGGTTTCATGAATTGAAAAGAAGATTGGTGAATTCCCCAGTTTTGGAACTACCTTCCAGAAATGGTGAGTTTGTTATTTACAGTGATTCTTCATTAAAAGGAATTGGATATTTCCTTATGCAGAATGATCAGGTAATTTCTTATGTTGCACATCAGTTGAAACCTCATGAGTTAAATTACCCTACACATGATTTGGAATTAGCTGCTATTGTTTTTTATTTAAAAAGTTAGAGGCATCATTTTTATGGAGTAAAATGTGAATTATATACTGACCACAAAATTTTTAAGTATATACTCACTCAGAAATAATTGAACATGAGATAGAGAAGATGGTTGTAATTAATCAATGATTATTATTGCATGATCCTTTACTATCTTGGAAAAGAAAATAAAGTGGTTGATGCTTTGAGACGAAAAATTAATGTTTCATTAACCATGATATGTTTGGAACGAGATCCTTTGGTTTTTGATTTGATGAACTTTGGAATAGAAGTTGTTGGTGAAGGAAATTCTTATGTTTTTTTTAGGTGTTAGTGAAATCATCTCTATCAGATAGAATAAATCAAGCGCAAAAGGAAGACAGTGAGTTGCAGAAAAAGATAGAGTTGGTTCATAAGGGTAAGTATACTGAATTTAACTCTAATAATGATTGTGTTTTGAGGTTTGAAAATAGATCATGTGTGCCTTGTGATTCACAGTTAAAGAATGATATTGTCACGACCCGTCCCGGTGGGGCCCGTGCTGTGACTCCCCAAGCCCGCCTCCAATAGGCCAGGGGCTGGTGACTAGCACCGAGTAGGCATGTCACTAACATGGGAGGCATTGCCTAAGTACCTGTACACACACACACATCTCCAAGCCCACAAATGATGAAATATAAAACACTAAGGAACAAAAATGCATGCATACAACTAAACCCAACCAACAGAGCACGACGAAAGGTAGAGTACTGTAAAAGTAAACTGGGCCAGAATACAAGCCCACAAAAAACAAGAGTCTGAAAAACTGCAAAGTCCAACCTGTAAGAACAAAGGTACTGGGACTGCTGCTCGTAGATGTAGGAACGCATCGGCCTGTAGGAAACTCAGAAAGCTCGGTCCTGTCCTGGTCCACCCAGGACTCTGTCAAAAGGTTGTTCGTCTGCACAAGACACCAGACGTGCGGGCAAAGCCCATGTATGGGTGAGTATAACAATACTCTGTAGAGGACCCTGAAAACCACAAAGCAGTACACAAAGTAAAGGTACAGTCAGTTATTCATAATATATGTTTACAGAACATATAAAAGAAACTAGATATACTCAAAACCTAGACTTTTGGTCTAGAGACAAGTCATGCAACCTCATACCCCTGCAAGGGATTCCGTTTGAAGATTCTGTGATGTGATCGTTCCGGGAGAACACACTCCACGAGTCTTATAGTTCTGATGACGTCCGTCCGAGAAGTGATGTTTTTCAGGAACCGTCACGAGATATAGCTACACTCATTACGGGAGACACACTCCTGAGTGGAAGGGTTGTGATAGATAGAAGCACTCATTATGGGAGACACACTCCTGAGTGGGAAAGATCTCGATACACAGATGAGGATCACTGCCAGGTCCATGGCGGATACCGCGACTCATCCGGAATTCACCTTCTAGGTAGAGAATAAACGCCCGGTAAAGTTGGTTACGCCGATTCTTGACTCTACCTAGGGTCTGGAATGGATAGAGGATCTCGATCCGGGACTCTCAGATGGATGCCTGACTCTATGATAGAAAAATTCCTGCTGAAGGGATCATAATCCGGCATGAGGGAATGATTCCTGACCTTTAGGGGAAAAGAAGAAGGGGCACTAACCCAAACGAAATATTTTCAAGGCACGGTGAACAAAAGGACCAAGCCCTTCTCCAAAAAGTACACAATGTGTAGAAATGATACACATCGTGTTGTCCGACCCCGGGTCCTTCCCGTGTACAACGGCCAGTGTCGTGAGGCTGGTCATGTAGAAAACTTTATACACGGCGTGTAGTACGGAGTACATGCCGTGTCTGGGTCACTGGGGTTGGCTCCGTGTACTCTGGCCATGTGCCCGTACACAATCACCAACCCATGTACTCCAACCCATGCAATCTGCACACGGGGTGACCTGCGCTGGTGACCTCACCTGGCCGGATGAGAGAGTACATGGTCATGTACTCCATCCTGTGTCCGTGTATCCTCGTGATACACACCGAGCTCCGCGTAGCCGCCTCTTCCGAGCTATACACGCCATGCCGCCTGAAGCCAAGTAGAGAATCTCGTGTCCGTGTACCACCTGAAGTACACGTCGAGCTTCGGGGAAGGTCCAACACGCCGTGTGACTGGGGTCACACGCCGTGTGATCCTTCTCTGACCCCAAAACCCTAGCCGCCGCCATCAAAACTACATGGCGTGTTCTTCGGAAGTACACGTCATGTATTCTGAAAATTTCCAGAAACGCGGACCTCCACCGTCGCGCCTCCCGTGGTGCTCCGATCATTGATATGGTCGTCCGCTCGCCACGAAACCATCAGGTTTTGGTCTCCCCGACACCACGAAGTTGTTTCCGTCATTTCCGGGCCTCCGATCGTCTCCTAAAACATGATTGATCTTCCTGCGCGAAGAACGCTCGAAGAACGCCCTTTCCGATCTTGTCTGATTTACCGTCCGCCATCATTGCTGCACCTCCACAAGAACGTTGCGATTTTGAACCTTCGCTTTGGGATTGTTGCGTCGTATAATGGATGCGCAACGATCCGTTTTTCGTTGCCCCGCGAAGAACGTGAAGAACGCGCAGGGAAAAAGGAGGAAGAGATCCAAATAAAAAAATTGAGGAACAAACCTCCGCTGTCGTTCGTCATGGTGTTGATCCACTCCCGTTAATTGGTTTAAACAGAGAAGAGATCAACATGAATATAAAGCATAGATTAATTCCCCAAAAACATCCCAAAGAAAACCCTCCCGCAAGAACGTACAAATCTGTGGATCAACTTGTTTGTGGTTGATCCGCGTTCATCATTTAAATTCCAATACGGGGAAAAGAAAATCAAAACAACAACCCCTAACTTTCGAAAGGATCGATCGCTGAAAAAGGAGTCGCGCTGCCATTGTCATCGAGATCCTTCAACATTGTTGGCGTAGCGATTCTCGACTTCGATCTGTCGTCGTTCGCCAACGCGTCCTCCTCCGCCCAAGCTCCAAGAGAAATCTCTCTCTTTTTCTCAACTCGCAGGGTTATGAGGCTAACCCTATGAATTTTCCATAAGGATGCATTTATAGGGGAGGATTAGGTCTTTCTCAAAAAAAAGGAAACGTTTTAAAATAATAAAATAAATTATTAATTTATTTTATTCCCTCCAAAGAGCATTCCTTTTTAAAACTTCCCAAATTAAATTTTGCAGCCGACCTGCGCCGGTTGAGGTTAGAGTCTTTCTTAGGAAAATTCACCGTCCCGGACGCAACGGTGCACTCAGATTTTTAATCCGGGAATCCGTTTGGAAACTTCCACAACCGCACACAAGCACCGACTTACTTGACTAAATAAAGTTCAAACCACCATTCCGGGCTCACTGGACCTCAGAATGATGTGTCGTCTTCACGCCCGGTCTCGAAATAATTCCATATAATATTTAAAATAATAATAAACGGAAAATCTAAGACATTACATTCTCCCCACCTTGGGGCTCTACGTCCCCAAAAAGCCAAAACAAAGGCTACTCAAAAAGATGAGGGTACTGGGCACGGATATGGGCCTCCTGCTCCCACGTGCTCTCCTGAAGATTCTCGTGCTGCCACCGGATGCGCACTAAGGGAATCGATCGCCCACAAAGGATCCTCTCCTGCCGATCCTTGATCTCCACCGGGTACTCAGCAATGGTCACTCCATCCTCGATGTCCAGCTCACCCCAGTTGATGACGTGCGATTGGTCATGCACGTACCTCCTCAGCTGCGACACGTGGAAGACATCATGTACCCGATGCAACTGTGGCGGTAGAGCCAGGCAGTATGCCACCTCACCAACTCTGCCCAGGATCTGTAAAGGTCTGATGAACCTCGAAGATAGCTTGCTTCCTCGGCCAAATCTCAGCAACCCTCGTCAAGGTGAGATCCGAAGGAAGACGTGGTCTCCCTCTTCGAATTCCAGAGGTCTCTGTCGCCTGTCAGCATAAGACTTCTGCCGGCTCTGTGCAGTCTTCATCCACTCCCGGAGGATCTTCACCTTCTCTGTAGTAGCTTGTACTAACTCTGGACCCATGAGTGCTGACTCTCCGGGGTCGGTCCAGCAAAGCGGTGACCGGAAGGGTCTCTCGTACAAGTCCTCGAACGGTGCCATACCAATGGTGGAGTGGTAGCTGTTGTTGTACGAAAACTCCACCAGTGGTAGGTGGTCCTCCCAGCTACGACCAAAGTCCAAGATATAGGCCCGCAACATATCCTCCAGAACCTGAATGGTCCTCTCCATCTGACCATCTTTCTGGGGATGAAACGTTGTGCTCAAGCGTAGCTGAGTCCCAAAAGCCCCCTGCAATCCCTTCCACAACTGGGATGTGAAGCGGGCATCTCGGTCTGAGACTATAGTCGAGGGGACGCCATGAAGTCGAACTATCTCATGTACGTAGAGGCGTCCCAAGCTCTCTACGGAACTCTGCTCCCTGATAGCTAAGAGGTGGGCCGAATTGGTGAGTCTTTCAACAATCACCCAGATGGAATCGTGCCCCTTGGACGTTCGTGGTAAGCCCATCACGAATTCCATCGATATTCCATCCCACTTCCACTCTGGAACTTCTAGGGGTGAGCTAACCCTGCTGAAAACTGGTGCTCATCCTTCACCTGCTGGCATGTGAGGCATCGAGAAACGAACTCTGCCACTTCCTTCTTCATGCCTGACCAACAGAACTGTCGTCGGAGATCCTCGTACTTCTTTTCCACTCTAGGATGCACCTCCAAAGGGGATGTATGAAACTCCCTCAGGACCTCCTCCTGGAACTCCACTGGTACAATAGTTCTTCCTCTGAAAATAAGTACGTGCTCCCCACCTTGCGAATATCCATCAGGAGCATGTCCTGTGGATAACTGAGCACGTAAGGTAACACAGTCGACATCCCCAAGTTGTGTCTCCCTAACTCGCTGTAAGAGTGGAGGGGTGACAACCATCGACTGTAGGTAAGCTGTGTCCTCAACATCTACGAAGGATAACTGCAACGTGGCTAATTTTTGTGTCGCCTCACTCAACAGTTGTGAGCTCGACCTTCTGCTAAGAGTGTCTGCCACCTTGTTCCCCTTCCCAGGAGTATAGATGATCTAGAAATCATAGTCCTGGAGGAACTCTAGCCAACGCCTCTGCCTCAGATTCAGATCCTTCTGTGAGAAGATGTACTTGAAGCTCTTGTGGTCAGAGTAGACAATGAACCGCTCACCCATAAGGTAGTGTCCCCACATATTCAGTGTGAAGACTACCACTGCTAACTCAAGATCATGGGTCGCATAGTTCTTCTCATGCGGCCTAAGCTAGCGCGAACCATAAGAAATCATTGTGTGTCGCTGCATCAAGACACAGCTGAGCCCGGTCCCTGATGCGTCGCAGAAAACTATGTACTCGACACCCTCCTCCGGCAATCTCAAGACTGGGGCACTCGTCAAACTCTGTCTTAGCTTCTCAAAAGCCTGCTGACACTTTTCTATCCACACGAAGGGTTTCCCCTTCCTGGTCAAGGCCATAATTGGTTCTGATATCTGGGAGAAATCAGGGATGAATCTCCGGTAATATCCTGCCAACCCAAGGAAGCTCTGCACCTTTGTCATGCTCCGAGGTGGATACCATGCTAACACAGCCTCCACCTTGGATGGGTCCACAGCTACTCCATCTGCTGAGATGACATGTCCCAGAAAGTGGACCTCCTGAATCCATAACTGACACTTCGAGAGCTTTCCATAAAGATGGTGATCTCAGAGTACGTCCAGAACCATCCGCAGGTGTCTCGCGTGCTCCTCCTCTGACGCCGAGTACACAAGGATGTCGTCGATGAATACCACTACGAACTGGTCCAAGTAAGGCTAGAAGATCTGGTTCATCAACCCCATGAACACTGCGGGGGCGTTCGTCATGCCAAAGGGCATCACCAAGTACTCATAGTGACCGTAGCGACATTTGAAAGTCGTCTTCTGTATATCCTCATCCCGCACTCGTAGCTGGTGATAGCTTGATCGAAGATCAACCTTCGAGAACCACTGAGCCCCTCTTAGATGATCAAAGAGGTCATAAATTCTTGGAAGTGGATACTTGTTCTTCACCATCACCTGGTTCAGGTGCCGGTAATCCACGCACAACCTCAGACTCCCGTCTTCCTTCTTGGCAAACAAGACCAGGGCCACCCAGGGTGAAATGCTGGGTCTCACGAAACCCTTGCTCTGCAAATCCTCCAACTGCACCCTCAGCTCGCGAAGCTCTGTGGGAGCCATCCGATAATTCTATGAGGAAATCAGTGTTTTCCCGGGGTGTAAGTCGATGCAGAAGTCAATTTCTTGGTGGGGAGGTAACCCTGGAACATCTTCCGGAAAGACATCCTCATACTCCACCACCACTACTGGGAACTGAGAGCTCACAACATCTACTGCTCCGAGGGTAAGGCTAGCCAACTCATGAGTGATCAGTTTCCCCCTCCTATGCATGATCCCACTTTGTGCTGCCTGGGTTTCCTTTTCTCCGACAAAGGAAAACCTTGTTCCATCACGGCGGACACACCGCACTCTTCGCCTAAAATAGTCAATCTGGGCATGGACTGAAAATAACCAATCCATACCGAGAATGACGTCGTAAGGCCTCGATGATACCACCAAGAGGTTCCAACCGAAACTCTCGCCTCCAAGGGTAAGATCACACTGTCTGCAAAGGTGCGTGATCGTCGAGTCTCCTCCCGTAGGTGTCTCCAAGCGTAAGGATCGAGTCAACGGTTCTACCGGAATCTCGAGGTTTTGTACAAGAAACGTGGCTATAAGGGAATGACTGGAACCTGTGTCTATGAGTACGGAAGCTAAGGTAGAAAAGACACAGATCGTACCTCGAATCAACCCTAGAGCCCTTGGGTCGTATTCCTCGACCGCATGCAGTTGTCCCCATCCCTGTCCCCCAGCTTCCTGAGCCTGGTGCGGACCTCCTAGGGGTGGTGGTGGAAGTAAGTCGAAGCGTCTTACACCACCTTCAGCTCTCCCAGCTCCTCTTCCACGTCCACCGCCTGGCAGATCTGACTGCTCCGTTCTCTGCCTCTGTCTCGATGGTCCATCCACCACTTCCCTGTCAGCAGCCCGACGTTTCAGGCAATCTCTACCAAGATTCCCCATACCATCGCATGCATAGAATCTCTTCTCCCTAGGCTGACTGGATCCATCCTAAGATCCCTGGACTGTCGATCCCCTGTCCCGGGTCCTCCTATGACGTCTCCCATGTCCAGATCCCTACGTCTGACGTCGGTTCCCCACTGCCGGTGTCTCTGCACCTGTCTGCCTGCTGCTGATTGCCAGCGGCTGTCTCTGCTCCGCCAAGAAGCTCTCGATCACCAAGGCCCGCTCGAGCACTCCAGCATAGGTCGATATGCATTGAGGCACGAAACTAGCTCGGAGGTCTCTCCTTAGACCTCGCTCAAAGGTCTGAGCCTTGAAGTACTGATCCCTAACCATATCCATTGAGTACCTGGCGAGGTTGGTGAACCTCGATGAATAGTCAACCACCGTCATACTGCCCTGCTGGAGCTGAAGAAGCTCCTGGATGCACACAGATCTCAGCGTAACCGGAGAGAACTCCTCCCTGAAGAGTCGCTCAAACTCCGTCCACGAAAGAGTCTCCTCGTCGTGAGTCTGCGTGGTCAGACTCCACCATCGTCTGGCCGAACCCTGAAGAAGGCTCACTCCTAGGATCACCATTTAGTCTGCTGGTTTACTCACCAGACGGAAAACTCTGGTCACCAACTCAAGCCAGTCCTTAGCCGCTTGAAGGTCGGGCTTGCCTCGGAACCTGAGGGGCCTCTGTCTTTGAAACTCATGGAGAGCACTAAGCCTGCGCTCCTCGCCAGTCGGTATTGCAGGTACCACTGGCTGCTCCACCGGTGGTGGTATAGCAGGTGCACCACCTGGTGGCAATGCCTGGGGAACTGGTCCATGTATCGAAGCCTCGTCACTAAGGGGTTCATCCTCGTGATCGTGTTGCTGAATCCTAGAGGGTACTCGTCGCGGAGGCATCCTGTAAAGAAACAAGATGTGTCACAGTCAATGAGTATATCTGGATAGCTGACACCAAGGATATGGAAGACACAACCCATTCCTATATGATTCATGTACCTTTTATTTCCCAGCAACCAGTGTTTTCGTGAACCGGGTCGAAAAGCAGGTTATCAGAGTCCTGGTGTATGGATACGTTGGCCGCCGCACCAACACTAGAGTCTCTGGCCTGAAAGCCAAACCCAAAACACTCAACACTATTGCCCCAACCAAACTCACAGACTCTTGGTCCTAAGGTAGAACCGGCCACCTCTGATACCACTCGGTCACGACCCGTCCCAGTGGGGCCCGTGCCATGACTCCCCAAGACCGCCTCCAATAGGCCAGGGGCTGGTGACTAGCACCGAGTAGGCATGTCACTAACATGGGAAGCATTGCCTAAGTACCTGTACACACACACATCTCCAAGCCCACAAATGCTGAAATGTAAAACACTAAGAAACAAAAATGCATGCATACAACTGAACTCAACCAACAGAGAACGACGAAAGGTAGAGTACTGTAAAAGTAAACTGGGCCAGAATACAAGCCCACCAAAAACAAGAGTCTGAAAAACTGAAAAGTCCAACCTGTAAGCACAAAGGTACTGGGACTGCTGCTCGTAGCTGTAGGAACGCATCGGCCTGTAGGAAACTCAGAAATCTCGGTCCTGTGCTGGTCCACCCTGGACTCTATCAAAAGGCTGCTCGTCTGTACAAGACACCAGATGTGCGGGCAAAGCCCGTGTAGGGGTGAGTATAACAATACTCAGTAGAGGACCCCGAAAACCACAAAGCAGTACACAAAGTAAAGGTACAGTCAGCTATGCATAATATATGTTTACAGAACATATAAAACAAACTAGATATACTCAAAACCCAGACACGTGGTCTAGAGACAAGTCACGCAACTGCATACCCCCGCAAGGGATTCCGTTTGAAGATTCCGTGATGCGCTCGTTCCGGGAGAACACACTCCACGAGTCTTATAGTTCTGATGATGTCTGTCCGAGAAGTGATGTTCGTCGGGAACCGTCATGAGATATAGCTAGACTCATTACGAGAGACACACTCTTGAGTGGAAGGGTTACGATAGATAGAAGCACTCATTACGGGAGACACACTCCTGAGAGGGAAAGATCTCGATACACAGATGAGGATCACTGCCAGGGCCATAGAGGATACCGAAACTCATCCGGAATTCACCTTATAGGTAGAGGATCAACGTCCGGTAAAGTTGGTCATGTCGATGCCTGACTCTACCTAGGGTCTGGAATGGATAGAGGATCTCGATCCGGGCCTCTCGGATGGATGCCTGACTCTATCATAGAAAAAGTCCTGCTGAAGGGATCATAATCTGGCGTGAGGGAATGATGCCTGACCTTCAAGGGAAAATAAGAAGGGGCACTAACCCAAACGAAATATTTTCAAGGCACGGTGAACAAAAGGACCAATCCGTTCTCCAAAAAGACCACGGCGTGTAGAAATGATACACATCGTGTTGTCCGACCCCGCGTACTGCCCGTGTACAACGGCCTGTGTCGTGAGGCTGGTCATGTATAAAACTTTATACACAGCGTGTAGTATGGAGTACACGTAGTGTCTGGGTCACTGGGGCTGGCTCCGTGTACTCTAGCCATGTGCTCGTACACGGTCACCAACCTGTGTACTCCAACCCATGCAATCTGCACATGGGGTGACCTGCGCTGGTGACCTCGCCTGGCCGAGTGAGGGAGTACACGGTCGTGTACTCCATCCCGTGTATGTGTATCCCCGGGATACACGCCGAGCTCTGCGTAGCCACCTCTGCCGAGCTGTACACGTCGTGCCACATGAAGCCGTGTAGAGCATCATGTGTCCGTGTACCACCCGAAGTACACGCCGAGCTTCGGGGAAGGTCCAACATGCCGTGTGACCGGGGTCACACGCCGTGTGATCCTTCTCTGACCCCGAAACCCTATCCACCACCATCAAAACTACACGGCGTGTTCTTCGGAAGTACACACCGTGTATTCTGGAAATTTCCATAAACGTGGACCTCCGCCGTCGCGCCTCCCGTGGTGCTCCAATCATTGATCCATCCATCCGATCACCACGAAACCTTCAGGTTTTGGTCGCCCCGACACCACGAAGCTGTTTCCGTCATTTTCGGGCCTCCAATCGGCTTCGAAAACATGATTGATCTTCCCGCACGAAGAACGCTCGAAGAACGCCCTTTCCGATCTGGTCTGATTTACCATCCGCCATCATTTCCGCACCTCCATAAGAACGTTGTGATGTCGAACCTTCGGTTTGGGATCTTTGTGTCACAGAACGGATGCGCATCGATCCGTTGTTCGTCGTCCCGTGAAGAACGCGAAGAACACGCAGGGAAAAGGGAGGAAGAGATCCAAATAAACAAATTGAGGAACGAACCTCCGCCGTCGTTCGTCACGGCATTGATCTGATCCCGTTAATAGGTTTAAACGGATTATAGATCAACATGAATATAAAGCATGGATTAATTGCTAAAAAACATCATAAATAAAACTCTCCCACATGAACGTACGAATCCGCGGATCAACTTGTTCATGCTTGATCCGCGCTCGTCGTTTAAATTTCAATACGGGGAAAAAAATCAAAACAACAACCCATACCTTTCAAAAGGATCGATCGTTGACGAAGGCGTCGCGTTGCCGTTGTCGTCGAGATCCTTCAACGTTGTTGGCGTAGCGATTCTAGACTTCGATTCGTCGTTGTTCGCCAACGCATCCTCCTCCGCCCATGATCCAAGATAAATCTCTCTCTTTTTCTCAACTCGCAGGGTTATGATGCTAACCCTGCAAATTTTCCATAAGGATTCATTTATAGGGGAGGATTAGGTCGTGCTCAAAAAAAAGGAAACGTTTTAAAATAATAAAATAAATTATTAATTTATTTTATTCCCTCCAAATAGCTTTCCTTTTTAAAACGTCCCAAATTAAATTTTACAGCTGACCTGCGCCGGTTGAGGTTAGAGTCGTTCTTAGGAAAAGTCGTCGTCCTGAACGCAAAGGTGCGCTCAGATGTTTAATCTAGGCATCTGTTTGGAAACTGCCACAACCATGCACAAGCGCCGACTCACTTGACTAAAAAAAGTTCAAACCACCATTCCGGGCTCACTGAACCTCGGAATGATGTGTCGTCTTCACACCCAGTCTCGAAATAATTCCATATAATATTTAAAAATAATAATAAATGGAAAATTCAAGACGTTACAGAGTCATTATGTGAAGCTCATAGTTCCCCATTTTCAGTTCATCCTGGTAGTACTAAGATGTACAAATATCTTCAGGAGTATTATTGGTCGGATGGAATGAAAAGTGATATTTCTTATTTTACTGTGAAGTGTTTGAATTGTCAGTAGGTTAAAGAAGAGCAGCAGTTACCAAAAGGGATGCTTCAGTCTTTAATAGTTCCAGAGTGGAAATGGGAAAATATATCCATGGACTTCGTTGTGGTATTACCGAAGAAATCTCAAGGTAATAATGCAATCTGGGTTATTGATAATTGGTTGACTAAATTTTCTCATTTCCTTCCTATTCGAGATACTTTTTCTCTAGATCAACTTTATCAGTTTTATGTTAAAAAGATAGTCAGGTTGCATGGAGTTCCCCTCTCCATTGTATCTGATCGTGATCCTAGGTTTACTTATAACTTTTGGAAAGGCCTTCAGAAATTATTGGGTACTGAATTAAATTTTAGTATAGCTTTTCATCAGCAATCATATGGACTGTCAGAATGAATAATTCATACCTTGGAGGATATTCTACGTTCTTGTTCACCAGATTACCAGGGAAGTTGGGACCAACATATTTCTTTGGTTGAATTTTCTTATAATAACAGTTTTTGTTCCAGTATACAGATGGATCCATTTGAGGAATTATATGGAAAGTGGTGTCGAACTCCAACTTTTTGGGATATAGTAGGTGAAAGGAAGCTGATGGGACCAAAATTGGTAGAAGAGATGGCAGAAAAGGTTCATTTGATTCAGAAGCACATGAGAACAGATCAGAGAAAGCAGAAAAGTTATGCAGATAATCAGAGGAAGGATCTCTCTTTTGGGGTAGGTGATCATGTCTCTCTCAAAGTTTCTCCATGGAAAAGTGAGATGTATTTTGGTAAGAAAGGAAATTTTAGTCCAAGGTTTATTGGACCCTATGAAATCCTAGAGAAAATTGGATCAGTTGCTTACAGAGTGGCTTTACCTCCAAGTTTATCCCAGGTACATGATGTTTTTCATGTTTCAATGTTGAGAAAGTATATGCCAGATCCATCTCATGTTTTAATCCCAAAGGTAGTCCGGTTGGAAGAGAATCTCTCTTATGAGGAATAATCAGTCCAGATTCTTGACCATAAAGATAAAGTGTTGTGGAATAAGGTAAATCACCAGGTAAAGGTTTTGTGGAAAAACTATATGGTTGAAGAGGCATCGTGGGATTCTGAAAATGATATGAGGGATAAATACCACCATTTATTTGATAAGTAAATAAAATTGTGAGGATGCAATTTCCAAAAAGGGGGAAGGATGTAACATCCTAGGTAAATAAAGAAATAATACATTTTCATTTTAATTAATATTTTTTGAATTAAATTTTAATTTTAATTTAAAGGGGTTGCTATGTTTGATGGCATACTCGATACGCAACAATGAGTTTCTTTGAAATATTACGTTGCACACTAATAATATAATAATATTATTTTAAATGTAGTTAACACATACCCATTATATTGGAGAGAATGAATAGAACTAACTACAATGCGATTATACATGTTTGTTAAATGTTTTTACATTTATCCAATAAAACTTAGAGGCTTAAAATGTGAATGAATCTAATTTTAAGCATAAATACTCTAATATTCTTCAAAAGGTCAATTTACTTCCTTTTGATGGAGAACCCTATTTAAATCTAGTTTTGGTCACTTTTATATGTTCTATTTGAAAAAATAAAATTTTTCTTTAGAATCTAGACATCAAAATTCACTTTGGTTAATTTTTTTTATTTTTCTGATAAAATTCATTTTTTAATGAATAATGAAAAATACTGTATTTTAATTAAAAAGTGCCTTTTAATATAATTTATTTATATGGTTAGATTATCTTTTTAATTGGTTTTAAAGTGTAATTAGATAATTTTTTTACCATTTAATCCAATTTTGTTCATTGGAATTAATTTCACTTTGAAATCGGACATAAATAAGTATCAATCTTTTGATAGTTATTGTTTCTTAAAAACATTCTATTTGTGTTGACAACGAGAATTAATTTTAAATTTGGTAAAATAGAAATTATTTTTGAATTAGGAATATCAAATATAACTTAGGCTTAATTTTTGGTATTTTTCTGAAAAACTTAAATTTTTTGATGAATAGTGAAACCACTAAGTAGTGGTTAAAAAACTGACTTTTTCATTTAAATGAAATCTTACTGCTTCTGCGAATTGGATTTCAAAAATCCGACATACATGGTTGTTATTAGTAAGTAAAATTTGGTTCAATAAGATGAAAATAATTTTTGGTGAATAGTAATTTTTGACTTTTATTTACCGCGGTTAAAGGTAAATAGGGTAATAAAGGTAAAAATAATATTATAATAATACAAAATTACCTTATCACTTATCCTAACCTTATTAGTTGAGTCTTTTACGACTATTGTCATCTTTGGGTCTATTTTGGGACCCCATGAAGCCACTTGAGAGTGATAATGACACTTTATTTTAATTAACTTAAAGGCAAAAATGGAATAAAAAATATATTTTAGTAAATTAATTTTTACATGGGGTTATATAAGTTATCTTTTTTACAATAAATATTCCTTGGAAATATAAAAATATTTCCTAAATTATGGTTTTTATTTTATAATTTTTAGACATCAAATAAATTAAATTTTTTATGATACAATAATGATGCAATATTTACCTCATTAATAAATGATTTAAATAAATAAGATTATAAATATTAAAACAATATAGAAAACTTGTCCAATTCTTATTGGATGATTTTATTTATAACTTGAGTCATCTTATCTTCAACTTTAATGAGTTTTGGATCTTTATAAATGGAAGATAAGTTTATAATAAAATAATATTTGCAAACTTTCCTAAGGAGCCCCTCCTCCCCTTATAAAAAGCCCTCACTTCTAACCTATTCCCCACACCTCTCAAGCCCCTTGTCTCATCAAAACCCTACCCAAATAATCTCTCAATATCCCTATCCTCCTCCTAGAATCCTTACCTTAGGCATAAGGCACTTCAAGAAGTCCATTTGTTTCAAACCAAAGGGAGTTACCCAAATTAAAGGTAACGATTTCTCTTAAATTATTTTCTTTTATTTTACTTCTCCAGTCCCTAAACTCTTTTTATTACTTTATTTTATAACAACACCAGTATCCTCAATATACTAGTATTTTTTTATGATAAGGATTCTAACTACACTTACACGCACCTTCATCTAATGGGTAAAGAACATATTGTTTCTGTGGATAGAAAACAAACGCCTCACAAAATGATAATTGTTCGATTATCTCCTACCGCCTCTCATGGTGTCCATTAAGATGGAACTATATTTATATATGATATATATTATGCTTATGTTTTATTTATTCTTCTTTATTTTTCTTTTATATTATACCTTTATGGTTTTCATTATGGGTAAACGCGATAATTTCATTTCAGGAAGTGTGAACTACCACCCCCTCAAAGTGATATGACTTGTTAATGTTATATGTGGGACGCATAAAGAATAGAGTTAATGATATTATATATGATATTATACTGGAATTATAATATACCTATGTTTAATTATGTTTTAATTCCATTAAAGTACGAAATAGAAATGAAAGTAGCGTTCATGCGTACATATGGCTTACCGTCTCCATTAACGGTGCATTTCATTTCTTATCTCTAAATGTTATGTACTGTTATAAATACATGTATATACTGGATATATATGATATATATGATATCTAAATCATGAATATTATTCTAGATATAATTAAATTTCTACCATGTGAATAACTTGTAATTATAAGAAGTCCATTTTTTACTCAAGTACCAAATATCAACAAAACAACTCTTATTAACTTAAATGATTACATAATGTTTATAACATGGTAATAAGTGATATAAAAGGAATAATAAACTTAAAAAAGGTTCTTAAGCAAGTATAAATTAACTTTAGTCTATTATTCAGGATATTAAAGAATGATCGAGTCAATTCGGACACGAGGTAAGGGACTTCATCTCAATCTCCTTTCATTGAGGAATATTTGGTTTTAATACACAACTTTATTTTATACTCTATATAAACTACTTTGACTTTTCATTTCATTCAAAGGGAACCTTTTTCTACAAAGCGTTTTTCTAAATGAAAAAAAATGTTTCTTTTTAACATAAGCGGTGACAATGACCCTTTCTGCTGCCATGGGTATTATTTGATCTTTGGCTTCCTTAACATGCCGTAATGTTTTTAAAAGGAAAGTAAATATCATTTACTCTTTTTATGTATATTGGTATTGAAAATGGTTTTGATAATGGATTGATTATTTCAATATATTTAAATGATATATTGTGATTCAAATGTGGAAATTTTATCTTTCATTTATGTTTATTTTATCTGTTATGAATATGTTATGGTTCTTGGGAATTGTTACGTATACAGGTGGTTCTATGATAAACCTAGGGTGGGTGAGCCTGAGATAGCTCTCCAATGCATTGGGTAATGTGATAGAGGTAAACATGAATGTTTCTCCTATAAGATTTAGGGAATATATTGTGATGGGTATTCCAAATATAAATTGCTACATAGTTGTGATAGCTACAACGTAAGTATGATATTGATGCCACAATTTACCTTTATGATTTATGTTTTCTATGTGTTATTCATAAATCTTATGATTTCATGAGGTATGTTATAGAGCTTATATTATGTATGCAATGATGAACTAATGTTTTATTTCTTTGTTTTATAACCCTTACTGAGATTTTTATGCTCATCCTAAGTTTTGAAATGTTTTCACAGGACCTAAATATGAATAGGTTCAAGGATGGGATCAAGTAAAAGTCATGCTGTCAAAAACATGGGACTAGACATGACTCTTTTTTTCAAGAGTTTTTATTTTGTGAAAGAAATGGAAACTGAGTAGAAATGTCTACTTTGTAATTTTTGAAATTGAATGTAATAGTTATGTCATAATTCTCTAAAACTATAAACCTAGAAAGATCCTCAATGTGAATTATTCATTTAATTCAAGATTATGTAATGTTTAAGTTTGGGTCCTTATAATTCCTTTTCTGTCTTGATAGAACATGATATTATATCTTCATATGATGAAAAATTATAGGAGACTACTTCCATTTAGAGGAATGGTTTTAAACCATAAAATAATAGATCAATCTTTCTCCTTGGATTACGTATATAGTCTGTGACTTGCCTTGCCAGCCTTGTAAAGTTTGCTTCATATTTGGCGATATTCTCATCCTCCTTCTTCCTTAGATTCAAGAATTTCCTTTCCATATCTACTCGTTTTTCACAGGGAAAATATTTTTCTTGGAAAGTTTTCTTAAAATTTATCTATTCCATATTTTCAATCTCTTCCTCGTCCTTTGTGTTTTGAATCAATGACCACTATTGATCAGCATATCTCGATAGATGATACACTGCCATGACAACTTTATCCCTTTCATTTCTTCCCAAAGCAAGAAATATATTCTCTAAAGAACTTATCCAATGTTTTTCTACGAATGGGTTTTTAGTCCCATTGAATGATGGAGACTTTTGTTGCATAAAGAGATCTAACATATCCCATCCATGTTGTGGATCCATATGCTCCATATGGGTAAAGTTATTGTTCATAACTTGAGTAATTTTTCCCAGTATAGTTATAAGTTTCTCCACACCAGTCACAGCTCTATATCCAACATCATTATCTTGCATAGGAGGTAAATCACTACATGGGATACATGCATTCACATGGTTTCCATTACTTCCACTAGGTGTCATTTCTAAATAATAGCATAAACTAGATTAGGTTATGAATCATAATGTTTAATATCAATGTAGAAAAATACTTAGCATAAATTGAAATCCTATACATAGATAATCTCATAATTATAAACATGGTTACTTTGAGGAAAAATTTTCATTTAAATCATTCATAATGGATTGTAAAGAAAATGTGAATTATAGTAATAATATCCCCCAAGAGTGTCAAACCAGAAGCGTAGTAAGGCTCATTGTCATATACTAGGATACCCCAGGTCAAACCCAAATCTCCTTGTTAGAGTTGTTACTCCTAAGTACATATGTTCCAGAACCACGTCCACTTGTAGTATTCAGATAAGGATGTATTTTCTAGAAATATCCACATAATCTATTCCTTACCAAAATTATATGATTTTATTTTATGTTTATCCTCAAATACTATCTTAGGGTTTTGTTCCCTAATCTATGTTTTCTAAATCTAGTTTCCAATTTTTCTACTAAACTTCCTCTGATACCAAATATAATGTCCTGACCCTAGTTTCCTATAGATGGTTCCTTATTATATTAAATTTTCGTGATTACAAGGAAGTCTTATCCTGAAGGAATGAATAGTTTTTTAGATTTGGAAATTCGGATACATACATAAGTTTAACATTACAACTTGAAAAGAAATACAACATGGAAATTCCTTTGAAAACATCCATATCTCCTAAGTTATCCATGCATTTTATTCATAATATAATTCTCTGAATCCTGGGAAAAAATAAAACATAAGAAATGGGTGATATCAAATGTTCAGTAAGGGTGATAAATACAGTGGAAGATATTATAAACATAAACATCGAGCATGGTTAATAACTGAAAACACATGCCTAAAAAACTTGAACATAATATGGAAGGAATAAGAGATAAATAAATAATTTCATAATAAAACATAATCATGGGTATTCTACTATTCGAATAACCACATGAAATATCAATTACTATATTCATAATAAGAAAATGCATAATATATCACATCATAACCATACCGTCAAGGCATCGCTCCAAGTCCATAAATAACAATTTTTTAAAGGCCTCGTGCCAAGACCTAATTTGTCTTAGAAGACCTACTGATGCACCGAGGGGATATAGCAGGCCCCACCCAACAATTAGTAAGTCCAATTAATTCCGCATATAAATTGGGATAAACATAAATAACATATACATTAATATTGAAACTAACATATGAAATGTAAATAACTTTCCCCAAACATTAAGTATAAACACTAACCATTCAGAGTAAATTGGTGAATGGTTTTAAAATAGCACATACATAGTCAAAATAATAATAAAAAATTAAATTAATATAGTATATTATATCATAAAATATTAACCCCAATAATACATAATAATCAACAAGAGTGTAGAAACATATGAAGATACTCTTATAAAATCATCGAGTAATTCTTGAGATAAATACTCTTTTACTTTGAAAAGAAGAGTTCTTTTGGAAAAGTCATTGTATAAAACTATAAGTAAAGTAAGATGGTATTTTTATATTAAAATTAGTGATTTTATAAAGATAATGGTTTCTAAAAACATATTATAGATAGCCCTTGAAAATAGGTATGAATTTGAGAAATTCCCTTGAATCGGGCTTGTGTTTAGAGAAGAATTTTTGAAATATCCTTTTAAAACATATAAATTCCCATAAATGAACGTAGGATTCTAGTTGGTACACATATATAAAAAATTATCATGGAATTTTTGAGGAGTAAATATTAATAAATAATAATTTAATTGAGGTAAGTAGAGAATAAGAGTAACCCGAATGAAAATGCAGGTTCAGGTAGAAAACCCTTACCTTATTTCTGAAGGTGTTCCTCACATGATCTTAATGAAAAAAATAATAAAATTTAGTTTCATAAATTAATGATTACATAACCTCCCCTACATTTAATTGATTTATTATAACCTTATTAAGTTCATTCATGTCCTTTTGATGGGTTAAGATATTCAATTTCATTGTTTGGGAGTGTTTTCTTCCTTGGTTTTCATGATCGGTTTACTTATATTCATGTAGGGATAAACATGTATAATGAGAATGGTTGTACAGAATATAATTTATATTTTATTAGTGAACTTCCATAATATTACATGGTTATAAAAATATTAGGTTATTGATAGTGAAGATAAATCATTATATAAGACTTTAATGATAATTGTTTGGGTTAATTGGCGGATTTTGATCACAATGAACTCATTTGGTTTTATAATTTAATACCATGTGTACAAAATTATTCAAAAATATTAATTAGTATATATTAAATATATTATGATCTGGTTCAACCATAAAAATTGTTTCATTCCCATAATTTAAGATGGTAATATAAATTGAAAACCCGTCATCCTTGAATGTGATAAATTAACACATCTTAAACGGTGTTTCCATTTTTAATATAAGAGGATGGGGAAAGAGAGATGAAGATGAAATATTCTATTAGAATGATAAAATTATAGTACATTTTAGGTAATGGAATTATCATTTCATTTGGATTAAGGGAGGTGAGGAAATAAAAAGAAATAAAGGAGCTTGAAAGAAAATAAAAGAAATGAAAAGAGGAATTTACCTCTTGAATTTATCTTCCTTGAGAGCCTCTTTAGAGGAGAGGATTTAGTCTTTTGAAGAGACCAAGGTATGATGGAAGTGGAGAGTATATTGGGAGAATATTTGAGCAAAATTTATACAAGGAACAAGGCTTGAGAGGAGTGAAGAGAAGACGGAGTGAGGGTGGTTTATAGTAGAGGAGAGGAGGGTTTTCCCATTATTTTACTCGTTATTTTATTATTTTTCCAAAGACAACCAGTAGTGTTGATTCTCATTACTAAAAATAGTAATAAGTGCATTTGAGTTTGAACCAATGGACATTTACATCAGACATGACTCAGGCATGATGCATAAATTCACTTTTTTACCATATTTTATAAATTATCGAATTACACTATTCACCAAAAATTCAAGTATTTTAGAAAAATATTAAAAATTCACCCTAACCATTTTTTGACATTTATAATACAAAAATTAACTCCATTTATAAAAATAATTTTACAAATAATATAAATTTAATTTTTAAATAAATTCATTATTTATTTGAAAAATGCAAATTTTAAATTTAAAACTAATTTTATAATATGTTAAAAAATTAACTAACGTCTCATAAAATTATCCTAAAATCATAGGACAAAAAAATATTTATTTAGGTATAATTTTTATGAAAATTAATTTTATTAATTTATTAATTTAAAATTTTAATTAAATATTTATTACTCACAAAAATACTAACATGTAATTATTAATTCATAAAATATTCTATTTCATTTATAAGGAATCTGAATTTTATTTATAATTTAATGGGAGAGTTTACTATTCATAAGGGTATGTTACTATTCATATGTGTAAGTTACTTTTCAAGAAAAATGAAAGTTGATCTTATCAGACTCTGAATATCTTACTAAACACAACTGTGCATGTCAGTTTTTCAAAATTCAAATAACAGAGGTGGAAAAATTATATTTACTGCCTAGATTATAACAAAGTGGTGTTTTGTAGAGACTCGTTGTTTCATGAATTAAATATTAAAATTATTTATAAATTCTTGGGGTGTTCAAAAAATGCGATGATAAATACTTCTAATAGTTTTCTAAAAAAATAATACTTTTAAAAAAATATTAATTAATATACATAGTTATAAAACTTTTAATAATAATTTTTATAAAATAATAATTTAATAATTATTTGAATATATAATTATTTATTTATAATTATATAAATACTTTTAAAAATAATTATTTATTTATAATTATAAATATATAAGAATATTAAATATACATTTATAATTATATTTATTTGTAAATTTTTTTTTTGAAATTTTTTTTTAACATTATTAATGAATATTAAATCTTAAGTTCATGAATGTTAAAAATGAGTAAATTTGATTAATTAAATGAGCACAGTATTGAAAATTTAGATAAGTTTGATTAAAATAAATCATTAAAAAATGGATATATATTGAAATAATTATGAATACATAGATTGAAAATATTAAAACATAGTAAATGAATATATATAAAATAAATAATATAAATTGATTAAATTCAAAAAGAATTTATTTTTGTTTGTGCATATGTATATAAAAATACTTTAATTACATATATGTGAAATCAATATAATAGGTGTAATGACCCAGTTATTCTCATTAGCTTGAGAACATAATGAATCATTACTGGGCCTTAAGCGACATCCCCAATATGCCAAAGGCTGGCAATAAATGTTGAAGGGTTTAAAATTCAAGTAGGGGATGATTTACCCTTTAAGAAATAAACCACCAACCAAACAACCACTAAATGATTCATGATAAAATCAAGACAACTCAATCATCCTCTAGATAACAAAGTCATACCAAAGTGTGTTATAGCAGAAGCTAAACCAAAACAAGATAAACAACAGAAGAACAACTAAAGACTCCAAGATGACCACAAGACTCCATGCTCCATAGCTCCATGCTCCAACATCACCAAACAACCCAAGTATCACGAGGTGGTTCTAAATACATGTGATATTTTTCCTTTTCCCATGTCTCAGAAGATAAAGTCTTAAAAAGCACCAAAGTTACAAGGAAGTGGTGAGTATAAAACTTATTAGGTTTTCCCAAATGACTTCCCAACTCATTCCACTAGGATAGAAAGTTTAGCAACACTTATATAAAATAGTTTATATAAACAATTTTCCAAAAAATAGTTTATAACTAAATTTAAACAAGTTCTAAAACCATTTTTAACCAAAAGTAAACAAATTCTATTTTCAACAAATTTTTCTAGAAAGTCATACTTCCAAAAAAATTAACCAAACAAGGCTTTAAAACCCATTTCTCAATATCATTTTGGTATATCCATTCCATGGTTCACAACACACACACCCATGAATGATTAATTTGACAATTCCATACTCATGAATAGTCTCTTGTCCAATCACCTTGTGTCCTAATTACACAGAACCCTGATCTAGGGTCATTCACCATGTACCCCAATGGTAAACATCCCTTATTCAGGGGCACATTGAACATGAACTCACACAAACAATATATACCAAAATCATTCAAATAATCTATTTCAAACCATTTCAATAAAACAATTCTTTTATTGAAAACCATTAAACAAACCAATTCCAAACACCCATTCCATTTAAATAAAACCATTCCTTTCAATGAAAACCATTTCATCAAATCCATTTGTCATAATTCTAGAAAAATACCATTTCAAAACTTTATTTTAAAATCCAAAATCAAACACTTTATTCACAAGAACCAATTTTCCATATTTCCACAACCATCACAAAAAAAGGTTTCAATCAATCATAAAGCATCCAATTCATAATCAAATCCACACAAAGAAATCAATTTGAAACCATTCCATTTATTTCTATTAAGAATATTCAATATTGAATCCACCTACCTCAACCGTTCTGATGAAAACTGAAAATGGAAAAAGAACGCTCCCAAAACCGGGTTGATTCTCCATGAAAACACCTTAGATCTCTTCCCCTAACAACAAAATAACAAAAAATCAACATATTTTTCATCCAAAATATTATATCTACCCATAACAGGTGTATCTCTAAGAATCCAAGAATAGAGGAGAAGTATATCTAAGCATATCTAAGGAAATGTGACAATAATGGTGAAGAATGGATACATACCTCAAGAATACGACTCCAAATCACCAAGGGAAGCCTTCGAATTTCCCCTGGATTGATGGGATAACCTTATTTGGCCTTATAAGAATCAAAATCCCAAGTTAGAGCTAGTTTGGGGGAAATTAGTATATTAAAGTCAAGGTCAACCTAGATCCACTTTTTAAGGAGGTCGTTTTTAACCCGCGCACAGTTTAGTTGCATGGTTAGGCCAACTATGCTCTAACTGTGATCCTGCTACTGCCTTAAGAAATATTTCTCATGACCTACTCACATGGATTATAAACCATGTGGTGACCATTCCAAATCTCTTTGTCCAACAATTTCATATTTTCACAGTTTCTACTAGGCTTCCACACAGTTTGGAATAACCGAGTGCGACCTATGAGCCATCCCTTTAGCCCCAAAAACTCTCAAAAACTTCTCCAAACTCTCCCAAATTTCACTATTATAGTTTATATACATGAAAAACATACATAAATGGATATATACCAAAAATCAGGGGTATTAAATTCTCCCCACCATTATTCTTTCCATCCCTAGAAAGTAGAAAACTATCCTTGCCTTGAAAGAGTTTCGGCCATTGCTCTTTCATTTCCATCTCACATTCCCAAGTTTCTTCCTGAATCTGACCATGTTTCTATAGAACTCACACTATACCAATGCTTTTTACACACAAGACTTTATCATTCCTATTCACAATACATATCTGGATATGTACCAATGAAGCATCTGGCTCTAGATCAGTGTGATCCCATTTGATTACATGGTCAGGATCAAGGTGATACTTTTTCATCTGAGATACGTAGAACATGTTATGCACCAAACTGAACCATGGTGGGAATGCCAATTGATATTCCACCTCTCCAACCAATTATAGTATCTCTAAATGTATTATGTATCAGAGATATAACTTTTCTTGCTTCCCAAAAGGACGAAGTCCAAGCCTTAGAGAAATCCTCAAGAACACATGATCACTCACCGCGAATGACAACTATCTTTGACAATGATCCACAAAATATTTATGAAGACTATGAGTTGTCTCCGTCCATTTCCTGATCAAATAAATCTTTTACATTGTTTCTTGTACAAGGATCATCCCAACTAGTGAGGTCTCACATGTTTCCACCCAACAAAGTGGAGAATGACACAGACGTCCATATGATGCTTCAAAATGAGTCATATGTATCAAGGCGTGATAGCTGTTATTATAAGAGAACTCCACTAAGGGTATATGCTATTACCATTAGCCAACAAAATCCATTACCCAATCCCAAATCATGTCTTCCAATTTCTGTATCATCCTTTTGAAATATCCATTAATCTATGGATGATACCTTGTACTCATAGTCAACTGAGTGCCAAGGAATTTCTATAAGGATTTCCAAAAACGAGATGTGAACCTCAGATCTCTATCTGAGACTATCAAAACTGGTACTACATGTCTCTTTATCACCTCTTGGATATAGATTTTGGATAGATAATCCACCATATGAGTTTCAGGAATAGGAATGAAATGGGCCGACTTTGTGAGTCGATCCACTATCACCCATATGGAATCGTGTTTCTGAACTGTTCTTGAGAGACCTATAAAAATACATGGCTATCTACTCCCATTTCCACACTAGGATAGGTAAATACTAAAACATATTTTATAGTTTTTGATGTTATACCTTAACATGCTAATAATTTAAGCACCTTGAAATGAAATCAGCCACTTTCTGTTTCATACCAATCCACCAAAACATCACTTTCAAAAACTTATACATCTTCTATATTCTAGGATGAACAGAACATCTTGAATGGTGGTAATCATGAAGAGGTTTCTCCTGACAGTCCATAGGTACAACCATCCAATATATGAAAAACAAAATTGAACTCCCATCAAGTTTTTAGTCCTCTATGATCTCCCCACCATTGAGATTTAAAATCATAGCCAGGAATTTTGCATTGGATGTTTGTGCCTCTTTGATCATCTTTTCCAAATCAGAAACCATAGAGACTAAAAATAAAACTATAACACCACCTTGGTATTCCACATTCATTCTTTCTAGTATAGACATTAAATTCCACTCATCTAAAGCTTCTTTTCCCAACTGCTCATATGAATTTCTTCTTATTACATTGGCCACCGAATTACCTTTTTCCTGGTGTATGCATCAAGTCAAAGTCAAAAAATTGAAGATACTACATCCATCTTCTTTTCCTCAAATTCAAATATCAATGTGTTAAAATGTGTTTCAAGCTCTTATGATTCATAAATATAATAAATTTATCACCAAAAATATAATGATTCTAAGTCTTCATGGCATGAACAACCGTAGCTAACTCCAATTTGTATGTTGGGTAATTCTTCTCATACACCTTTAACTTCCTTGAACCATAAGCAATCACATGGTCTCTTTGTGTGAGAACACATCCCAACCCAGATCCTGAAGAATCAAAGTGCACCAGATACCCCTATCTTGATTCTAGAAAAACCAGGATAGGTTCTGATGTAAGACAAAATTTCAACTCCTAAAAAGACTTTTAGCATTCCTCAATCCATATGAATGGAATGTTCTTATTTATCAAAGATTTCATAGGAAAATCTAGTCATGATAAGTAACACACAAAGAGTCGATAATAATGAGATAAACCAAGAAAACTTCATATCTCAAAGACATTATTTAGTAGTTTCCAAGAGATAACAGCTTCTATATTTTGAGGATCCACTAAAACACCATTTTCAGAAATTATATGTCCAAGGAATCATACCAATTTTTTCCAAAAATAACACTTTGAGAGTTTGGTATACAAACAATGGTCTCTAAATATTTCTAAAACTATCACTAAGTGTTCCTCATTATCATCATTTGTCCTTGAATAAACCAATATATCATCTAGCAACACAACAAAAAATGAATCTGAATGTCTCTAAAATATATGATTCATCAATTCCTTAAATATCATTGGTGTGTTCGTAAGACTAAAAGGCATGACTACATATTCATAGTTTCCATATCTACTTCCAAAAGTTGTCTTCATAATATCCTCCTTATGAACTCGCAATTGAAGAAATCCTGATCGCAAGTCAGTTTTAGAGAACCATCAGTCTCTCCTCAATTGATCAAATATATCATCAATGTGTGGATATGTATACCAATTATTTATCTTAACTTTGTTAAGCTTGTGATAATCCACACACATCCTTATAGTTCCATCTTCTTTCTTCACGATTAAGATTGGTGATGTCTATGGAGACGTGCTTGATCGAATGAAACCTTTACTTTTTAGCTCTTCAAACTGCACTTTCAATTCCATTAATTCTCTTTCTACCATATTATAAGACGGAAGGGAAATAGGTTTGGTCCCTGTAAGGAGATCAATCATAAACTCCAATTCCCTTATAGGTGGTAACCCTGAGAAGTTGTTGGAAAATACATCAAGAAATTTATCCATGACTACTAAAAAACTGATATCCTTGATCTCTTTTATAGATTTCAAAGTCAACATCACAAACTGGTAAGATATCATTCCCACTATTGGTTCCAAAAAAACCATTGCACATGTCTTTACAACCCTCTGTCCTCTAAAGATATGCTCGATGTCATCCTTAGTTGTGAAACTAACCGTTGTGAAACTAATTGTTCTTATAAAATAGTCAATGTGATATTTGAACATTGTCATGCAATCCATACCCAGGATTACATCAAAGACATCCATTTCCAACACTGAGAATCCCCACTTCACCTCATCTCCATCAATGGTTATAGACCATTCTCTATACACCAAGGCTTGAAATTTTATTTTATAGAGAGGAGTTTAAATCTTTAACTTGAAGGGAATAATATAAAGTTTTAAACATTGAAAATAAACATCATAATAATCAATGAAGTAATGTGATACACTAGTATTAAACTGCACTAATATAAGGGTAGAATTCAAAATAATTGTACATATCACTGTAGATGGTCCAACCTGATCATCCACACTCACTTATCCAGCTCCATAAAATTGCTTCGTCGCTGCACTCTTCTCTTTATTTCCTTGATGAGATTGACCTTGCTAAGGAGTCATGGTTTTCCT